>JAYEVE010000136.1:0-64981 GCA_036346375.1 Guadua angustifolia
GGACCGCTAACACTGGCAGCATTCACGTGACCATCGTTCCGTCGTGTTGGTAAGAGGACTCACGGTGTAGTTAGTTGGGATGGCAATGGCCCCATTCCCCGTTCCCTGGTGGGAAATTCCTCTATTAGGGAGCGAGGATGAGGATGTTTTGTTTTCTGTAGGGATGGATATGGAACAATTCATTCCCCATCGGGGATGGGGCGGATTTTTCCCCACGGGGACCCACCCGAAATGTATATTTGTCAACCAAATTTCTAAGACTTAAAGATAATGTATATTTATTTATTCATTGTTGTTGTGCTGAACTATTTCCTATTTTGTGTACGAAAAAATATTCATGTGCTTTTAACTTGGAACTTGAAAGATTGTTTTTTAATTCATTCATTGGCTGACAACAACTTAGAATAGTTAATTGGGTACTAAACGAGGATTTTTCCCTGTTGGAGCTCCGTGAACCCGTCAGGGGTCGGGGACGGGGAAAATTGAGCCCCGCATGCGGGGACGGGGACAGGAGAAGATTTAGTAATCGGGGATCGGGGATGACAGAGCGTTCTCTGCGGGGAATTCCCCGTTGCCATCCCTAGTAGTTAGATGCACCGAAATATACATTAAGGGTGTGTTTGGTTGGAGGATGAGATTGGATGGGATATGGCCATCTAGGTCTGGATGGGATGGAGTCATCCAGGTGGCTGTTTGGTTGGATGGATGGGATGAGTCAGTTTTTTGTTTGGTTGGATGGATGAGAATGGATAGGATGAGCCAGTTTTTTGTTTGGTTGGATGAATGATGAGGATAGATGGTTTATTAATTCTAACAAGGAGAAAAAAAATCTTTTTTAAAATTTTGAAATGAAAAAAATAAACCGACTATAGCTTTAAAAATTTTTAGAAAATAAACAAAAATACCATAAAAGGGGAATTTTTTTTTAAAAAAAATTATTTTTTTTCACGCGGCGCTACAGTACTCGTGACACTGTAGCTGCTACAGTAGCGAGCCGGCTGAGATTCGAACGCAGGAGCTCCTAAGTGAGGATTATGAAACCTGGATGAGCTCATCCCGCCAAATTGCTAGGATCCATTCATCTAGCATCTTTGAAGTATATTCTCTTTTCTTGGATATCCCTATCCACCTTTGCCCTTGAACAAAACAAATGGATGAGTGAAAAACATGGATAGGATCATCCCATTCACCCTATGCCCTTGAACCAAACACACCCTAAGCTAATACTTGAAGGTACCAAAAGTTAGCTTTCAATTTTGTTCCTGTAACTTGAGTACTATCACGAAAGGAACCCTCGGCCAGTAGCTTGGCGATCACCAGTTACCAACCAAGCAAATGAAAACGACTAGACAGCTAGTATCACACGGAAGGGCTTAGCTTTTTCGTGGTTCAGCTGGTGGTAGTATTAATCAAAGTACGAAAACAACTCGACAACAAGATTGAACATATGAATCCTGTCTAGCCTTGCTAGTGGACAAGGAACTCCCTAAAAAACCAGGAAATCCTTGCTGACCTTGCCCAACAAGGCTAGGCATGGCTCAAGAGAACCGAACATACCTTTTGTTCAGTAACTAACCTTGCTAGATAAAGATGGACAAGCAATTGAACAAGCTCCATGTATGTGATCACAAACACAATCCATTCATATAAACAGACTATATCTTAAATTCTTGACCCATCTATACAAATCGTGCGTGAGAACGAGCTTTCCAGAACAATGCCTCACTTTTACCCGTCGGTTTTCCGGGTACTTGATTCAGACATTCACAACTTTGCTTTATTTCTACCAATGAAAAAATTTCTTCATATTCTCGGTCACATTTGTGTACAACCAATAAAAAAATTTGTTCATGGCATAAGACAATGAGAACCACTGAGTATTCATTCGTTCCAGAAAAATTACATGGCAAAATAAATTAATATCAAGCTGGCCTTATCTGGTGCGACTGTTTGGCCAGCGTTTGGATGTTGTTTAGTCAAGCTTCAGACACCGAAAAGATGGATTGACGCGGCGGCTGGAGCTAGCTAGCCAGCTGAAACAAGCAAAGTAAACCAGGAATTCTCATCTGATTCTAGTGCAGTAGTACTGGGCCAGATCGATATGGTTCAGTTCGCATCTGAATGAATCAATCAATTATCTGAAGATAGACGCCGTGTGTAGCCCGGGCTTTACATGCTTGCTTGTCTGAAATTTCAGTTACTGACAATGATCAGGAAAAGTACTGTATCTTTTAGTGTTATTTTTTTTCTTTTAACTTACACCACAAGGCATGCGTGTCTATTTATTGTATGCACGATCCTCTGAATCTCTTTCTGTTCATGTAAGGCACTGTAGTGTTTGTTCTTCAAATGCATATTTTTCTTGTACTTGATATATCTTAAAATGAGCGTATTATCCTAGTTCTATCCAAAACTCGAGCACAAAAATTATCAAATGCAGAGATCGAAGTTATTTTCAGGGGATGCTGTACCTGATCAATCATGACTTGGTAATTAAACCGACCTCTCGAAACACCGGAGAGAATTCATTCTTGAAGATAACTTAAAAAATGACTTGGTAGTTGTGGTAAAAAAAAAGATGTCAAAGTCAGTTGCTTAAGGGATAGATTAACATGCATCTTGTCGCGGTACATCTATGGTGAAAACAGAATTTAATTCAGAGTAACCAAGTCATGTCGGGGCACATCTGTATGGTTAAAAAATTCAGCAACGTTAATTTGACCTTAAATAAGTAGCAACTTTATTGTCACGACCGAACAGCAATTCTCTCTGTTAATTATGCGGATAAGATCACTTTACTTGTCCAAATTGGTTTCATTCATGGGTAAGTCCGCCTGCAGCCTATACCACTTACCGTGTCAATTCAGCACGCGATTATTGCTTAGACTGTCTAGAAGTGATCACTTTTTTAGTTATGTCATCTTGTTTTTTTTTCTTTGCAAATCTAACACTCTTTCGAATGAAATCGTAAATCTAGCTACCTTCCTCACCACGGAAGGCGTTGCAGAAATGGGAGCAGATAGATTTTATTGCTCTCATGGAAACGGGTCGGGGTCGGTTTCCGGATGGGACCCTTAGAAAATTTTGTGGTGACAAAGAATTTATTTGGCACTGCATGGCTCCGCATGGTTGATCTGGGGGAATGCTCCTTGGGGTAGATCTTATGGTGTATGATATTGGAGCAATTGAAGAAGGGAATTTTTATGTAAAGTTTACACTTCGAAATAAAGATGATGGCTTCAAATGGGTTCTAATTGCAGTATATGGCCCTGCACAACAAGAACATAAGGAGACGTTCTTAATAGAGATGGCACATATTTGTAACAAAGAATCTTTACCGTATATTATTGGTGGGGACTTTAATATTATGCGTTGCCCTGATGATAAAAACAAGGACAACTTTGGTACTAAATGGCCGGATCTTTTTAATATGGTTATTCAATCTCTAAGTCTCAAAGAGATAAATATGTCTGGTCGCCAATACACTTGGGTGAGTAGTGGGGATAATCCAACTTTTGAAAAATTAGACAGGGTTTTGGTTTCTACTGAGTGGGAGCAAAAATTCCCACTCACGAGGGTACAGGCTAGATATAGAAGTAACTCGGACCATACACCCTTGTTATTGAATACTGGTGCTTCTTCCCATAATAGAAAGACACCTCTATTCAAATTCGAACGGGGCTGGCTGATTAGAGAAGGTTTTTATGAATTGGTTGCTGATAAGTGGAAATCAGAGATAAGAGGGATTAATGCTATCGAAAGATGGCAGAATAAGATGAGATCTCTTCGTCAATTTTTGAGAGGTTGGGCCAAAAATACAGCTGGCCATAACAGAAAGGAGAAGAAGAAGTTAATTTCAATGATCGATGACTTAGATAAAAAGGCAGAGTGTATGATACTCTCAGATCAGGAATTAAACCTGAAACATTACCTAAATGAGTGACTAGTTCACTTGTTGAGGGAAGAAGAAATCAAATGGTATGAGAGAGCAAAAACCAAAGATCTCTTAGAAGGAGATGATAACACACAATATTTCTATTTAGTTGCTAATGGTAAACATAGAAAATAACACATCTTCAAGTTGGATCAAGAAGATGGAATAATAGTGGGTGATGCTGAATTAAAAGCGTATATCACTAACTATTATAAAGGGTTGTTTGGACCACCAGAGGAAAATAATTTCAGTTTAGTGGAAAATCAGAATCGAGATTTACCTCAAGTAACACAGGAACAAAATGCCTTCCTCACTGCATCATTTATTGAAAAAGAGGTTAAAGAGGCGGTATTCCATATGGAACATAATAAATCGCCCGGTCCTGATGGTTTCCCAACAGAATTTTATCAGGTGTTCTGGGACATTGTAAAAGAGGACCTTATGGCGTTGTTCACTGAATTTTATTACGACCGTTTATCTCAGATAGCCTCAATTTCAGAATAATTACTTTACTGCCTAAAGTTAAAGAGGCAACAAAAATTCAACAATACAGACCAATATGTTTGTTAAATGTGAGCTTTAAAATATTCACTAAGGTGGCTACAAACAGACTTATGGGAGTGGCCAACAAAGTGGTACGACCATCTCAAAAAGCTTTTATGCTAGGTCGGAATATTATGGAGGGTGCGTTGTGATATTACACGAGACCATTCATGAATTGAATTCTAAGAAGCTCAATGGAGTAATTCTAAAGATCGACTTTGAGAAGGCTTATGATAAGGTCAAATGGTCTTTTCTTCAGCAAACCCTTCGCATGAAGGGATTTTGCCAAAAATGGTGCTCGTGGGTTGAAAAGTTTGTTGCTGGAGGTAGTGTGGGTATCAAAGTTAATGATGACATTGGACACTATTTCCAAACCAAAAAATGACTCAGGCAAGGCGATCCCATGTCACCCATTCTTTTTAATCTGGTGGCAGACATGCTCTCTATAATGATTAAGAGATCAAAAGAAGATGGTCAGGTTAGTGGGGTAATCCCCCATCTGATAGAGGATGGTTTATTCATACTGCAGTACGTAGATGATACGATCTTATTTATGGACCACGATGTTGAGCAAGCTAAAAATATACAGTTATTGCTCAGTGTGTTTGAACAACTATCAGGTTTGAAGATTAATTTTCATAAAAGTGAGATTTTTTGCTTTGGTGAAGCCAAACATTATGAACATACTTACACTAATTTGTTTGGATGCGGGCTAGGATCATACCCGTTCAGGTACTTAGGTATCCCGATGCACTTTCATAAGCTTTGTAATGCGGATTGGAGTGTAATTGAGGATAGATTCAAACGCAAACTAAGTACATGGAAGTCCAAACACCTTTCTTACGGGGGCAGACTCATTCTTTTAAATTCAGTACTAAGTAGCCTTCCTATGTTCATGATGTCTTTCTTTGAAATCCCAAAGGGCGTTCGTCAAAGACTGGATTTTTATCGATCCAGGTTTTTTTGGCAGGGTAATAATGATAAGCGAAAATATCGCCTTGCAAAATGGGATATCCTGTGTCGTCCCAAAGATCAAGGAGGTTTAGGAATAACTGATCTTGAAATCAAAAATAAATGTCTCCTAAGCAAGTGGCTATTTAAACTACTAAATGAGGAGGGGACCTGGCAGACTTTGCTCAGGAATAAATATCTGAGTTCAAAATGTTTATCCCAGGTGCATATTAAACCTAGGGATTCACATTTTTGGAAAGGGATTCTCAAGGTTAGGGACAATTTCCTAAATTGTGGAACGTTTAACATACAAGATAGTTCACAAACTAGGTTTTGGGAAGACAAGTGGGTGGGCTCTAAACCTCTCAGAGCGCAATTTCCTAGTCTATTTAACATTGTCAATCACCCGCATAGCACGGTGGCAAGTGTCATGACGCAAATGCCACTAAATATTACCTTTCGACATACTTTAGTGGGGGATAAATTGACATCGTGGCATAACCTAGTAGCAAAAGTAGCTAATATTCAGATCACAAATAGAAGGGACACATTTAATTGGGATTTACATAGTCATGGTCAATTCTCAATACGGTCTATGTATATTTATCTAATGAACCATGGTACTCCTTTCAATAGTAAGTTCATTTGGAAACTAAAGGTTCCTTTGAAAATTAAGATTTTCCTTTGGTATGTTCAGCAAGGAGTGATCTTAACAAAAGATAACCTAGCTAAAAGGAATTGGACTAGGAGTCATAAATGTTGTTTTTGTAACAACAATGAAACAATCAAACACTTGCTCATTGATTGCCAGCATGCCAAAAATATTTGGAGAATTATTCACATTGCTACTGGGTTAACTCCACCAAGATCTATTTCGCACATGCTTGGACATTGGTTATCAGGCTTTGAAAAGATAGAAAAAAGATTGATTTTTGCGGGGGTTGCAGCTCTCTTGTGGGCTATTTGGTGCACACGCGATGATTTACTCTTTGAGAAAAAACAATATACTTCTTGTCTTCAGGCTATCTTCAGGGGAACATACTGGTTGCGATTTTGGGCACAATTGCAGCATGAGAACTCCAGGGAGACCATCTGGTTGGCGAGTAGAGCACTGGAAGTTGTCGCGCTAGAAATATTTGCCAAGAATGGATGGCGAAATAATAATAGACTCTGTCTTTGATATTTATTTAGTTATCACTACTACAGAACCGGCTTTCACAACCGGCCTATCACAAGCGGTTAGGTGCGCACCGCTTGTGCTCTGCGTGCCACAAGCGGTTCGTGAGCAGCAGGCGGGAGGGGGTCTCTAGAAGCGGTTCTTGACACGAACCCCTTCGAGTCCCATTTCTAGAAGCGGTTCGTGTCAGAACCGCTTCTAGATCTCTAGAAGTGGTTTGATACACTAACCGCTTCTATAGGTGAGATCGAAGCGGTTCGTGTGTAGAACCGCTAGAGACCCCCTTCGCCAAATAAGCATTTAAACCCCATCTTCCTCCCGAGCTCGACCGACAACAGAGTGGTGGGCCGTGGACAAGATCAAGGTTCGCCGCCAAGCGAAGCTACACATTGATATGCGTAACCTCACCTTCAAGGTGGCTTACAAAGATGGCTTATCCGGTGAGGCGGGCGGACATTCCATCGCAACGGATACCCTCCGGATACTCGAAGGTCACGGTGGAAGAGGTGGTGGGGGCTTCAAGATCTCGTGCTCGAGATTGTGAAGCGACGACGTGACCAAGTTTGGACAGCCCTCCATGGCACATTCATCCTCTCCGCGCAAAAAGCACATCATATTTCCAGATGGAATGGAGGTTATATCTCCAGCAAGCGAGGCCCCACAGTTTGAGCCAGCTACAGGAGTAAGCACGCCTCCTCCACATCGACAACCCACGACTCCTCCAAGCGTCGTCCTGACGCAATGCTTCCCGGTGGTCGAGCCACGCCTCCACCTCTTGCTCCACAAAGAAGCCCGACTCACCGCCACCGCCACCGCCGAAAGTAAGAAGCACCCAACATCTCCAATACCACGCCCAAAGATCTCCCAGGAAGAAGCTCGATGTCGAAGGAGGGTCCCGACTAGCACCTCCTCCCACGAAGTCCTCCTCCGCTTGACAGAGAATGTCAAAGGAACCACCAAAGAGGCCATATGATCGATGCAGAGGAGTTAGCCTGATCCCAGAAGATGGATGTGGCTGAGCAACTTGCGCCAAAGAAGCCAGAGCCCAAGGTTAAAATAGATAAAAAAGCGTGAAGCACTTTCGGTCATGCGGGCGCGCCATTACTGTGATGAGCGACTACAAAAGGACAATAAGAAAGGCTGCGAGTGGAAAATACACTGCTCTGTCGTGACAAAGAAGAAGAAAGTGGAAGATCGCAGAGTGCCGAGGAGTTGAGGAAAATGGCATTCATGAAGGAGGCGGACTCAATCAATAGACCAGAACTTCCAAATGGCACCAACCAAATGGAAGTATGAGTTGGGCGATGCGACTAATTGATCCAAAAGATATGAAAGATCTCCCAACCAAGATGCGTCAAATGCATGAATGGTACATGGAAAGGGCATCTAAAGGAGAGAAAATGTTCCTCCTCCGTTTCCAAGATGAGTATTTCTTCCGCGGGGACAACACAGAACTATGGCTGGAATTCGAGGACTTGTACCATGTGTACCAAGGAGATGAGGTCAACGTGTCTTTCATGTCCTGCTGGTGTCTGTAAGTGTCGATCTATTAAGTTTACCGTTTAATTCCTCTCACACAACAAGATTGAAAATCTAATTAACTTAGTTATCCCTTCTTATGTAGAATGGGGATACAACGATGTAGAAGACTGGGCAAACAGAACGTTGGCTTCATCGACCCAGAGATTGTCAACGAGAAAGTCTGGTCATACAACAAGCAAAAACCGCTAGTTGAGGCATACCTTTTGCATGCAATGTTGAAACAGCACTACAAACCGTACATACTTCTGCCCTTCAACTTCAAGTACGAGTTCTCACAAACCTCTTGTTCTTGTATTTCTTAAGCCATTGATAGTACGATTAGCTACTTACGCATATGTTGCAATATACGAATAGGTTTCACTGGATCCTTCTAGTCATCGAGCTTGACAACGGCAGGATTATAGTTCATGAATCAAGAAGGAATCCAGTCCAAAAATACCAATGGTTCATTAACGTCCTTAACAGGACATTTGCAAAGTTCAAGAAGAAGCAACAAGGAGAATTCAACAAAGAATTCGAAGTCATAGTAAGCACTCAGGTACATACTACAAAAACTATTATTAATATACATGCGCCATATCAGTTCTTCATCTGATATTCTAAAATTTCTCCCCGTGAAGGTTAAACGCCAAACTACCGAAACAACTTATGTGGCTACTACGTGTTCCACTATATTCAAAGCTTTATCCATGGCGATGAGTGGAACATTATGCCGAGGTTCAGTATATGCATGTCAATTTGTTAGCTACAACTTACATTTCAATTAATTGCATGTGATCGGATATTTATATACTTCCCGCTTAATTAATTGTCACCAACATCGATGAGCACGTTAACGTGCTCCCACCTCACCGGGTGCGTGCACTCCAAGAACAACTCATCGGCTTCATTGTCGACGAGGTTGTATCTCGAAATGGCGAGTTCCACGTAAGGTTTCCTGCGTTCGACACTGCTGACCTGATGACGACATTCACGTCGACCAAGGACATAAAGAGTGACGCATGCAAGAAATGAGTTCGATAATCATTTTTTTCATCATTCAAACTTGTAAACGTCGGTTGCGTGTATGTACTTGTCCATTTTTTACACTATTAAGTTCGTTTTTTTCTGTACTGAGCTAGCTTATGAACATGTGTACGAGTATGCATATGTAATATATATTTAATTGTGCAAAAAACTCCTCCACTCATATTTAATTTTATGGTCAAAAACAATATACAAAAACACGGAAGAACATATTCTATAATATCATATAATCGAAAACTCTCTCCAAGCGGTTGGTGACTCAACCGCTTCGAGTATCGCTTCTCTCCTGGCGGTTGGTAAGACTAACCGCTTCGATATCCTTCTCCACAAGCGGTTTGTAACACGAACCGCTTGTGGAAGTCCCCGACGTGGCGGCTCCATCGCCCTCCTGAACACCTTCCCAACCGCTTCGTGCCACAGCTGACAGCGGTTGAAAGCAACCGCTTGTGATACCCGACGGTATCACACGCTGATTAACTTAAGCGGTTACAAAACCGCTTGTAAAGGGGGTTATGAACCGCTTGTGGTAGCTGGTTCTGTAATAGTGTATCATTTTCCTCTTTATTGGAGATCAGCTTGATAGCTGAAAACTATGTACAATGGTCGTGTGCTTTTGCAGAGATCGGAATTTTTTTTCCTTTATCTAAAAAAGATATGGGAGAAGACTCTGTTAAAAAGCATGAATTCTGCTTCACTGAAACAAAGAATTAAAACCGTGGCGTCGTCACGAACCGGGCTGCCGGAGGACGCGTCGTTGTGAAGATCTGGGAGGGTGTCGATATGAAGGTAGATGCCATGGTGTCAACAGGATAGGATTGATGGCAGCGGTGACAAAAAACGGAGGGCAGTGAAAACACCCGGAACGAAGGGCAGCAGTGGGAAAAAAAGAGGCCAATGATAGATGAATAAGGAGGTCAGCACGGAAAAAATAGAGAACTAAAGTCTATAATATCACTGAGAAATATATAGTTAAATCTTATTTTTACTACCATTATTTCCTAACCATGTTATCCACAAAAAAAATTCTCGGGATGATTTATCCATAGTATTAACTTATTACGTTGCTTTGTGCCGACGCTACGTTGAGAGCTAGCAATCAATATCTAACTGTATCACGTTGTCGATCGGGAAATCCTAGGAGTTTATGCCTTCCCTTTTCCCAGTATAAAACTCTTTGTCTTCAATGATGTGACCTACTGAAAGTTAAGTAGCTGAAACTGAAATATAATCTAATTGTATCACGTCATTGATCGGGGAATCCTAGGGGTTTCTGCCTTTCATTTCCCAAGTATAATACTCTTGTCTTCAATGATGTGACCTACTGAAAGTTAAGTAACTGAAACTGATATATTTTTATGGAATTAATGGTTTGATTTTGTAGTAGTGAAGTGACCATGTACATAGATGAAATTTTCCTTTGAACAAGGGTGTTTCTTACTGCAGGATAAGTTTTACACACCCATAACTACTACCAAGAGTTTATATGTTTGAATGATTTACACAGTGAGTTTATAAGGTGAAACAAATAATGTTCTTCTTGAGTCAAATTGAATTAAGACATGTAGGCTGGAACTAGATGGAGAACCAAGAATTATTATGCGTGGTCCACGTACACTCGATCGAACTAGCTATCTATCCCCAGATATAGCCTGTCAAAACCACAGAACACAAGAAATCAGCAATATGACAGTTATTAGCTTGGTGTGCAAGGCCCGTTGAGTAGCAAGAATAACAAAACAGTATTTGACCAGCTTGGATGTCAAAATTAACCAGCATGCATGATGCATTCTACCTTGAAAGCAACCAACTAATCTATGTGGCACCAATCCGAACTCACGCAACCTTGGCTAGATTCTTTTACTAATAAACTAATCTACGCATGCTTGGTACCTGAAAGAAAGATCAAAATACACTGTAGTGTTCATTTGGGCTTGTAGACCTGTATAGCTTAGAGGTGGGCATTGGGCCAGCATGTGGCATGGTCGCCACGACCCGGCCAGTGCCGGGCCTGCCAACCGGGTACGGTGGGTGGTACAGTTTGGCATGGGAAGACGGGTCGTACTTGGGCCAGCATGGCACACTACAGGTGTGCCAGGCATAACACGGCATGTTACACGGGGCAGGGCACGGTGGCCTGCGACAAGGCACAGAGGTTGCGGGGAGGGGGGAGGTGATGGTGGGAAAGAGGGGGATTACCTGGTCGCCTTGCTCGCCCATGGCCACCCGAGCCCAAGCCACCCACGAGCTCGTGGCCAGGCTCGTCGGCCGAGGCACGCTTGTTGCCTGTGAACCCAGGAAAGGGTGAGGAGGCATAGGGAAGCCAGAGGGGCGAGGGCACAAGGTGGAAGGGGAACCAGAGGGGGAGGCAGAGGGGGTGAGCCGGTGGGGGAAGCAAAGGGGCGAGGCACAAGGTGGAAGGGGAACCAGAGGGGAGGCAGAGGGGTGAGCCGGTGGGGGAAGCAAAGGGGCAGGGCAAAGGGAGAGGCGGAGGGAGAGCCAAAAGGGGAGGGGAAGTCGGATAGGGAGGCGGAAGGGAGGGGGAACCGAAGGGGTGAGGGTGTGAGGTGGAGGGGGCACCAGAGGGGGAGGCGAAGATGAAGGGGGTGAGGGGAGGGAGAGGTGGAGAGGTTGAGGGTGCTAGCTGGAGGGAAAGGCGAGGGGCCGAGGGCGCGAGCCGAAGGGGCGAGGGTGCGAGGCAGAGGGGAGTCTGGTTCGGTTGGGAAGAAAGGGGAAGGAAGAGGGCAAGCTCAAGCCGCTCGCCTAAAGAAAAAGGGAAAAGAAAGGGAAGGAAGGAAAAGAAGGGAAGAAGAAAAAAAGGGAAGGAAAAAAAGAAAGAAGGGAAAGAAAAAAGAAAATGGGAAAGAAAAAAAGAAGAAAAGAAAAGAGAAAAAGGAGTGGAGCCGGATTTTTGGTGATGAATCCGATTTCTATTTGTATGCGATCAAGGAGCTTCCAACGGTGGATTTATGCGTTCTTGGCTCTAATGGTTGAGAGAAAGAGAAAGATTGAGTGAGAGACGTGCAAGAGACAGAGAGAGCTGAGAGAGATTGAGAGAGACATGCGAGGTAGATTGAGAGAGACAAACGAGAGAGAGTGTGCTAAGGGAGACTGAGAGAGACGATCGAGAGAGAGAGAGAGAGAGAGAGAGAGAGAGAGATCTAAGATCGATTGAGAGAAACGGGTAAGAGAGAACGGATAGAGATAGGTAATATAGAGAGAGGAAGGGAGCAACGAGCAAATGACGAGAGAGACAAAGAAAGAGAGATCAACAGGCTAGTAAACATTATTGACCACTTTTTTAGTCCTATTGCACATTTGCACACACCTCACTCAATGCTTAATCTGCAGTTACCAAAGGGAGCGTTATTAATTCCTCATAAATAATTCCAATTAAACAGTAGCAAGCAGCATGAACAAGATGATCCCAATGACAACAGTTGTCTTCTGCTTCTTCTACGCTGTGGCCCTGTTAGGGGCCGCTGGCGTGACGTGGTGGTCATCGAGCACACATTCATTGTGAGTATAAATATGTGCTTCTTCTTAGTTGCTTTCCCCGCCTTGAGAGCAAACTTCTTCTGGTCGTTTTTTTTTGAAAGAGCAGCGAGAGGATTGCTGCAAACTTTATTAGGAGGAAAAAATGAAATAAAGACAGATTGGCCTGTTTTTAAGGAAACAACCGGACCCAAAAAACCTTACAATATTGAACCACTCACACCACTACCCACCTATCTAACCTCCACCCACACTACTGGAGAAAACAACCCAGAAAAAACCCTCTTATATCTAATCCGTATTCTAATCTGTATGGTATGTCGACCACGCAAAACCATGATTTAAAACCATATCTTTGATCGATGTGGCCACTTATTCTGATGTTGAAATTATTCCCTGAAAGATACACCTGTTTTTCTCAAGCCATATATTCCACCAGAAGTAGATAATGAGGCCATCCAAATCTCGTCTTCTAGCTCTTTCATATTGGGCTCTTAGTCTGCGCCACCATTTATACACCGAGCCGTTGTGACTAAGGTTCTGCCAATGATCAAGGTTACCCCAGAGTAGAAGCATGCCCCATACTTCTGAAGCGAAGGGGCAATCTTTGCACAGATGAGTCGGTGTTTCCGGAGATGCATTACAAAGACTGCAGCTCGCATTACATGGCCATCCCCTTTTTAGCATGTTATCTGCTGTTAAAATCTTGTTGTGAAGTAAGGTCCATGCAAAAAAACGGCATTTAGGTTCTACTTTCGCCTTCCATACGGGACTGATTTTCATTCTACAGTAGACCGTGTCAAATTGCATTAGGTACGCAGTCCTTGTTGAATATTGGCCATCCGGAGTCCAGCGCCATCTTATTTGATCATCCCTCTCTACATTTCTCTCGATTCGTCGAATAGCTTCATGCAGTGTGACAAACTCTCGGATTGTATTTGGTGAGTTCACCGGTGTACAGAAACGAACCCAATAGTTGTTTGTCAATGCTTGGTGGACAGAGATTCTTTTTCTTCTTGCTGTTTGGAAAAGGTTCGGAGCAATATTTTCCGGGGCTTTCCCTTCCACCCAACTTGATCTCCAAAAGTCTGCTAGCTTCCCGTTTCCCACCGTGACAACCGTGGATGCGTTAAAAAGGGAAACATCCGTTGCATCGCAGGGTAGATCAAGTCCCGTCCAAGCCCTCTCATTGTTCTTCCACTTGTACCAGAGCCATCGAAGTCTTAAAGCACGAGCAAATCGTTCCAGATCCAGGATCCCCAGCCCTCCTTTGGCTTTTGGCAGACAGGTTACTGACAAGTTGATCAAGCAGCATGTCCTCCACTACAATTTTTCGGTTCTTTCCCACACCACAGAAAACTTCGCCTAAGTTTATCAATGCATCGAATGAGCCACTTTTGCACTGTAAAGACCGTCATATGATATATTGGTTGTGATGTGAGTACCGACTTCACAAGAGTCTCTCTACCGGCCTTGGAAAGCAATTTGCCTTTCCACCCTGCCAGCCTGTTACCAATTTTATCAATCAAGGGCTGAATTTCAATTCTTCTTAATTGCCTGATTTGTAGAGGAAGGTCAAGATATCTTCCTGGGAAGTGTGCGATTTCCCCAGGGAAGATGTTCAACAGATCTTGCAGAAGACTATCTTGGCATCTGATTGGATAAATTTCCGTTTTGGATATGTTGAGTTTTAGCCCCGAGCATCTTCCGAAGACATCCAATATTCGGCCGAGAGCTAATAGCTCCGTCGCCTCAGCATTTAAAAAATATACCAGCGTCGTCTGCATAAAGTGAACATCGAAGTTTTGCTGTTGCCGGCAGTACAGGTTTTAGGATGCCTCGGTGCTCTGCTGCACAAAGCAATTTCTGGAGGGGGTCTATTGCTAGGATGAACAGAAGGGGGGATAAAGGATCACCCTGTCTTACCCCACGCGCGTGCCGTATCGTCGCCGTCGGACGTCCGTTAATTAAAATCTTTGAAGAGGATGTCCTTAGAATTGCAGCCACCCATTCCCTCCATTTAAGTCCAAAACCTAAAGCCTGAAGCACCTCAAGAAGATACGTCCAGTTGAGTGAATCGAAGGCTTTGGAAATATCTAACTTAATGAAAAGCGTCTGCGTCTTGTCTCGGTGTAGCTAGCGGATTGTTCTTTGAACGTATAAAAAATTATCATGGATGCATCTTTTCTTTATGAAAGCGTTCTGTGAGACTGAAACCAATTCGTCAAGTTTGGGTGCTAGCCTGTTTGCCATGATCTTGGTGACAATCTTCATAAAGCTATTTATAAGGCTGATCGGTCTGAATCGTTCCAATCTATCCGCATTGTCTATCTTCAGGAGAAGGACGATGTTTGCTTCATTTAATTTGTGCAACTTTTCGTGGCAAAGATCGAAGAATGCCCTTATTGCTTCCACCAGGTCGTTTTTGATTATGTGAAGGCATGTTTTATAGAATATCCCGATATATCCGTCAGGACCTGGAGTTTTTGATTTGGAAGCTCTTGCACGGTGCTATTCACCTCATCCTCCGTTATAGGTGTCTCCAGATCGGCGAGATCCCTTGCCGTGTAGCCCAAGGAACTCCAGAGGAGAGCTTTATCCCTAATTCCGTGTTCTCCCAACACTTTTCTGAAGTATTGGTAAGCCTCTTCTAATTTTTCTTGTTGAGTGAACATCATTCTGTCCCCTCTTTGTAGTACCCGAATCAGGTTTCTTCGTCTTCTGGAGGTGGCTATCAGATGGAAAAACCGAGTATTGGAGTCTCCTAGACATATTTTTGTTAATCTTGAGTGTTGTCTAGCCCTGGATTTTTGTATTGCAGCTAGGCCTAGTAGTTTGATTTTAAGAGCTTTCCGGAGATTTATTTCATCGTGCGAAAGCGAAAGTCTTTCTTGTGAGCTTTCGAGAATGGCGATTGTGACTTGAATCAACGCTGTTTGCACTGCTATGTTTGCGAAAGTTTTTCTCCTCCAGCTTTTTAATGCTTTAGCTGTTCTGATCATTTTGACATACAATTTTAGCATGGGATCCAAAGTGTAAACTGGCTGCGTCCAGGCTTGCATCACCGTCTCCTGGAACCCCGGCAACTTGACCCAGCAAGCTTCAAAATGAAACCCTCTATAGTGTTCGTAGGTTGTGTTTCCTTGCATGAGAAGGAGGCAATGGTCAGATGTCATCGTTGGCATTGCAGTAAGGTCCGCATTTGGGAATGCCTCGTGCCACTCTGTTGTTGCCAGGAATCTATCGATTCTTGACATGGTGGGTTGTTCGTGTTCGTTAGTCCACGTGAACCGACGTCCCTGCAGATCAAGCTCCAGGAGCTGCATTCTATTTATCGTGTGATTGAAGTGTTGCATCATTCGCCTATTTATTGGACCTCTGTTCTTCTCGCTCACTTGTCTAATGAGATTGAAGTCCCCTAAGATGAGCCAACTGGGGAGTACTGATCCCTGCAGATCTTCTAACTCCGAGAGAAAAATTCTTTTCTCGGCGTCTGTTTGCGGCCCATATACACCAGTAATGTCCCAACTCGACCCATCGTAACGAGAAGTTAGCGTCGCTGTTATCGTGTATGAAGTGCTTCTGGAATTGTGGAGGTCATAGATGTCATCCTGCGCCGCCATGAGGATTCCTCCGGAAGCACCATTGGAAGGAATAGTGGCTGTCTGGGTAGCCAATCTCGTTCCCAGAGTCTCCGTTAGCAAACTTGCTGTCCAATTTGTAATTTTTGTCTCCTGTAGACATACAATAGTGGCACCGCATGAAAGGATAAATCGTTTGATGCTATTTCTCTTTGCCGGGTCATTTAAGCCTCTAACATTCCAGGACAGGATGAAGCAATTTGCTGACATTAGAATAACTAGATTCCACTTTCTGGCATAACAGCCAAGTACAAAATGTGAATAGCATTACCGACACAGTACATAATGTGGATAACATAACCAAGTTTGAGAGACTTAGCCCTAACCGGCCAGAAGCGAGATTCGCACGATACAACGGCTTGGAAGCCAACACTTCTATGGAAGTACAGGGAATGCAAACCCTCTGCCTGGTATCCGGAGACAGACTTAAACTGATACAACTCTTAGAAAACACAACGGAGACACTGGGTCTTAGCCCTACCTACTCGGCTCGAGACCCATTGATACAAAGGCCTACTGGCCAACATCTTTTCGGAATTGTAGTAAGCGATGGCTGGGAGAGTCTTGTGTAGAAAATGATCTCCGCCCACCTTCTTCTGGTCGTTGATATATAGTTTTGTTACTTTTTCCACATGGTCGTGCTGGCCAACCAAGCCGTCGGAGCCTCACGCTTGGCAAGGGATCCATCTGCAGAGGGAACAGAGCATCTTGCAAGAGGCACGCGCTCTCCTTCCATCTCCCCGAGGAGACGTCACTGCTCGAAGCACAGTACCACGGCAAGATGAACGGAGGCGTGGCAGTGCAAGAACTGCCAAGCTGGCTGCCGGTGACGTTTGACGTCACGGACCCAGCACAGATACCGGTCGTTGCTAGTGGGAAGCTGGAGGATTACAGCCGATGCGAAAGGCGACGATGACGCGATGGTTCCAGCACAACGCGACGGTGGAGGTGGAGTTCCAGAACACGTCGATGATGCAGAGCGGCGTACTCCAACCCGATGCACCTCCACGAGCACAAATTCTTCGTGCTTGCGCAGGGCCATGGCAACTTCGACGCGACGAGGGACGCAAGGAGATACAACCTCGTGGACCCGCCGTTGAAGAACACGGTGCAGGTGCTGAGGTTCAGGTGGGCGGCTATCCGGTTCGTCGCCGACAACCCCAGGGTGTGTTCATGCACTGCCACTTCGAGTTCCACATCGCCGTGGGCATGGCGGCGGGACTGTCTATATATCATTCAATTGATTTTATTTTGAAAATATATCACACTAGGTAGAGACGTGCGCGATGCCGCGCGACAAGAAAAAATTTAGTCTGAGTTTTTCACAAACCAAATTTGCGAAACTATGGGGTTTTTTGCAAAATAACCGGTGAAAGGATCTACTTGCGATTTTCAAAATTTTTAAATATTTCTAGTTCAAAGAACCGGCGTCCGCATTTTACGGGAACTACGTGGTTCTTTTTGTGAAATAACTGGTGGAAGGATCTATTCGTGATTTTAAAATGTTTTTAAATCTTTCGGGTCGAAAGAATCGAAATTTACAGAACTACAGGGTTCTTTTTGCAAAATAACCGATAGAAGGACCTATTCGCTATTTCTAATTTACTGTGAAATGATCTATCTGTGATTTTCGATTTTTTGAGGGGGTTTTCTAAAAAAACGATAGCACCTCTATCGTGTCTAAAATTTTTCAGGCTTAAGGTATATATTATTTTCAACCATACCATCAAAAACACTCAAACTTGGATTGCTTTCACGTCGGTGCTTAACGGGCCTTCGACCAGCTTAACGGGCCGGCCTTCAATTTTTTAACGGGCTCTATTTGATGCCCTCTTATTTTTGTCTTTTACAAGCGTATTGTAATTTTTTCTGGACCTTTTTGTCCTCTGGGCATGCCATCATTTTCTCTGCGTGCTTTTTATTCTCTAAGCTATTTTTTCACTGCTATGATCAACGAAGCATAAGTGGACTAGAATAACGGAAAAAGCAGTCATTAAATCATACAAACATGAATCGTAGCCTATGGAATCAAGAAAATCAATTTTCAGTTCTAACCTCCTGTCCATGGACATTTCAACAAATTAATTCTTGATAGAACTTGTTGAAGTCAACGTATTAATACTTGATAAAAACTCTGAACTCAACAAATTAGTGGCTCACGGATGCAGTTTTTCAAATAAATAATGCACTGTGCACGCACAAGTATGAAATTTTTCAGGAAACATATATTACAATAACTTGTAAAATTATAACTGAACCAAGAAACAAAGTGCCCAGTGATAAAAGGAAAAAAATAGTCTAAACTACTGAAAATGAGACTATTCTAGAGGTGAACATTGAATAAAAATGATAACAAAGACAATAACAGCAAAAATCTAGTTCACAGAAACTAAAACTATCCTAGTATTAACCCTACAATGACAACTTAGTAAAAGAGAACAATGAAACAAGACTACAAGAGTTTGTGCTTAATTTGCATTAGGCAGTCAAATAACCTTCATACTGCTCCAACAAAATAGTGTGCTCAAAATGTTTTACATTGCCCTTGTAATAACATATAGTGTGCTATAATCTTTTATTTGGCCTACGTGCCACGTTTAATGTAAAATTCTGATTATTAATAAAATACTTTGGATGTGTTGTGATATTATCTTTACTATGTGTACTAGTATTTCCTTGAGTAGTACATGATACATATAAGATTTTAGAAGTTGTTTTCCTGGGGTTTGACATGATCACTCTAGCCTCTTACCACTATTTTTAATCACTTTCCTCCGGTTATATCAATAGTAGAAATAGGCAGAAAATTTCACGTTCCACCTGTCGTGCTCTCGTAAAACATGCAGAGAAATGTAGAAAGGTCAAAAATTGAAATAAACTGAAGTGAGGATATCTCATAGACTCACACTACATGGCCCAAATATCAAACAATAGTGGAATATCAAATTAGATGCAAAGGCAAAACAATGGAGATATCACAATCCAACGTTGACAAAATATAGTGGTTCTATTTGTAAAGTAGAAAACCCATAAAAACATTGCTACCATTTTCACCTAAGTTGCTAACAACTAGAGCTAGCACATGCATACACATGTAGTGCCTACATCTCTGTTTAGCTAACATAAAATTAAGAATTATATTAGAACTAGGGAAAATACAATAAAATAATGAAGAATTTACATACCTATTTCAATAGTAAAAACAATTCAAATGTATTGTAAAATAACAATTTGTACTTACATATGCACGTAATATGATGCTCTATTTCCATTAGAGCTTGGAATACACTGAATTTGCAAGTGTGGTAGAAGCCTTCTCGAATTATTACAATAAAAAGAAACTACTCGAACTTAATAATTAGTGCTTACAATTTGATAAATGCAACAGAAATGACTCATATGTAACAAGAATGTCAATATCTTCCATATAATCATTCTACCATAGCAACGTCGCCACAAAAAATTCCTATCACATGGCATGTGTGTTCTTCATTTTGTTATGAGCTAATCAGCTAAATATATTCTACAAAGCAGGAACACTAGAATCTCACAAATAACCGGTCCATCAACAACTACTATAAATCAGAACAATAATCAGAGAAGTAACCGGTATATTCAAAGTAAAATTAAATCAGAGCACCAATAACATTAGAGTGCAGGTGAATCAGCACTAACAAACATCACGCAACTATCAAGATACCTGATCGATATAATCATCAAATAACAAAACCATGATCTAACCCAAAGGTTCAAACTACGTATCTGAGCTAGATGCTAGTGAATCAAAACAAAACTACCCATAGAATCGCCCAGGGCAGAGCTAGCCCTAGCCCAAGTCTCGAGCTGGCCCAAAGGTTATTGGGCTCATTTTTGAATTTTTATAAATTTTCAGATACTTTGCATAAGTTTCTTGGGTCAGGCCTCAGGCCCAGATCCAGGTGGCCCGAGGCCTGACTACGCCTCTGGAATGGCCAGATATATGCTTTCAAAAATAGGGGAACAATGGAAAAATAATTCCCAATACAGGGAGAATCTGATAGTGACTGCGATAAAACTCACTAGCGACAAGGATGAAGGAATCTCCGCCCTGGTCCTCTCTGCTTGACTCGGGTCTACCTCCCTCCTCAAGAATTTGCAAAAGGAACTCCAGATATGTAGTTCAAGCACAAAGAACTTAGGATAGATAAGAGCTCACCAAACGAAATCACCAATAAAAAGTCAACAGGAATGATGCCCAAGAAATAACCAAGCTGCTCATCGGTCCTCGGTAGGCAAACTCCAATTAAAACTAGGCAATAACCTAGACTTTCACCCACAGATATGCAAGGGGCAAGTGATTCTGTGATTGTCTTTGTTCTAATAAGTTCAGAACTTAATACGGCTCTGAACTGACCTGACCTGACCCAAGGTTCTTAACCTGGATTAACACAACATTCTGAGAAATTTTGTACAAACAATCCAACTATTGTTCTCTAGTAGTCTTGTGCCGATTATAGAAGGGAGACAAATTTCCACTGTGGCACATGATTTCTTTTATTCAAATGACAGTATCGTAAAGAAGAAAAGAACTTACCTTTACAAAAATGAACCCCCCCCCCCCCCGCGGGGCGGCGGGGGGAGAAACAGAAAAAGGATGCAAATCCACATATTCAAAACTGAACATATTTGGGAACAAAATTGGGACAAAATTCAAAATAGAGCACAACTTGGTACATGGATTTCACCATAAATTTTGGACACCAAAACACTGAGTCAAGTTTGGAGAAGACAACCACTGGGTTGAAGTGGCAATGGAGGAACACAACGGCTAGCTTCAGATTACAAAAAAAAACATATACACGAGCTCATCTGAGTCTCCAACCACACCTTGCCGGAGCTCACCTCGATGTCGAGCAAGATCTCCCCAACCATTGCCAGCTAGGGCTAGAGGTTATCACCACGAGCTGGCTCCTCCGAGCTACCTCATCGTCTTCCCTGGCTGCCTCTCTCTCTCTCTCTCGCGCGCGCGCGTCAGCGGCCACTTGCTGCAGGCAACAGAGTAGCAGATCTCTCTAGGAAAGTGGAGATAAGGGTACGTACAATAAATAAGATCGCTTCAGCTTAATTTTAGTATTTTTACATTAATTTTATCCTATATAGAAGAATAAGAAAAAAGTGAGAAAAGAGAGCTGGCTCTTATTTAATAGTAAACATTGTACGAAAGTATAAATAGATTAGTTATGTACAAAAGAGAAAAGATAATTTTTTTAAAAAAATTGGCCAAGAGCACTGGCATGCATTATAGAAGAAAAAAATACAGACGAGCTACAGACGCACACATACCCCTCCACACGCACGCACACACGCACCTGCATTCGTCTTTGCGAGAAACGCCAAGTTTGAGACTCGAACCCGGGTCAGCTGGAAGCCCCAACTGCTCCACGCCACTAGGCTAAGTCCCAGTCCTCGAGAAAAGATAGTTAATGCACAATATCTAGAGCCAACTTTTAGAGATAGTTATTGTACAAGCTGGCTTTAGTGCTTACTCTAGATGACATGGACAGGAGATGGAGTAAGCAGCTGGTTTTGTTATTAAGGTGAGTAACATGTTGCTGACATCCTTCTCACCTATATATTGATGTTTTTTGTGCATTGGATGTTGAGAAATCATGTTTTGTTCTTGTGGGAATTATTAGTGTTTCTGTTGTTGGCTTATTTTTTTCTTAAGGTGATATATTGTTTGGTGTATGGAATGAAATGCAATAAATGTGAAACGATGAAAAATTACAATGGTGGGGAAAAGGTAAAAAATAATTTTTATTTAGTAAAATTAAAATGCGGAATGATAGAAAAGGTTTGCATGAACATGTAACAATTAGTTAGTTTTATTTAAAAAATGCAGCAGGATTAGAAATAATTAGTTGGCTTTAGTTAAAAGAATACAGAATGATTAAAAAAATACAAAACTATTAGACATAGTTAGGTTTAATTAAATATTGTGATAGATGTTGTTATTATTTTTATTGGCGTAGATGAACCGACAATGGATGTACAATGCGGACCGTCGGTCAAGAGAGTTCAGAGATGGCATGAAGGAGTTTCTCGACGCGGCCGTTGCATTCTTGCCTCGAGTGAAGCTTCATACGTTGTCCGTGCGTGAAGCGCAAGAATGAGAAGGAGCACTCTAACGATGGATGGTTATGAGGCATGTGATCACGAGAGGTTTCATGGCAAACTATACTCTTGGACCCACCATGGCGAAACAGAGGCGATTCGACAGAAGACGATGAAGAAGACAAAGAAGAGGAAGATAGAGCCAACAAGATGCCGGACACCACTCAATACGGGTCCATGGAAGATCTGATCAACGAGTTTGGCGATGATGAGCTAGATCGGATGCTCCGTGACGGAGAGGAGAGTTCACAGAGGAAAGACAATACAAGAAGTTTCAAAGCATGGTAGAGGACCACAGGCGCTTTGTACCCAAACTGTGGATGTGGCCACAAAAAGCTGCGTACTACACTAGAGCTCATGCAATGGAAGGCCACAAACGGTGTGTCGACAAGGCATTCAATGGTTTGTTATCACAGAAAGAAGTTGCTTCCGGAAGGTAACACTCTACCCGAATCCACGATGAAGCGAAGCGAGTCCTCCGCCCTTTAGGATTGCAAGTACGGAAGATACACGCTTTGTCTCTAACGATTGTATCCTCAGATCGCAATGAGTATGCCGATTTGGAGGTTTATCCAGCAGCGAAGAATCCCAGATAAGGTGCGCGTGACGATCCAAGTGAATTAGATGGGAATCGTCGAAGAAGAAGAACCGCACCAAAGTATTGTGGTATTTCCTGTGATCCCCGGTTAAAGCGTCGTTTGCTAACGAAGGTCATGCCAAGATGATGCGCTGGCATGAAGAAGAGCGTAAGGAAGACGGGATGCTTAGACACCCGCAGATGGCTCGCAGTGGAGGAAAGTCGATCGAGCTTACGAACTTTGCAAATGAGGTCGAAATGTAAGGTTTGGGTTGAGCACCGATGGGATGAATCCTTTCGGTCGATTGAGCACCATCCATAGCCTTTGGCCCGTGACGCTTTGCATCTATAACATTCCTCTATGGTCGTGCATAAAGCGGAAGTACATCATGATGCCATTATTGATCGAAGGTCCGGCAACCCGAAACGACATCGATGTTCACCGAAACCATTGGTTGAAGACCTTGTGAAGTTGTGGGAGGATGGTGTACGGGTTTGGGATGAGTACAAAAGAGAGTATTTCAACCTGCGTGCATTGTTTTTTGTAACAATCAACGATTGGCCTGCTCTCGGTAACTTGTCCGACCAAACTATCAAAGGGTTTAAAGCATGCACCCAGTGCATAGATGAAACGGACTGCATGTACCTGAAAAACTCTCGAAGTTTGTGTACATGGGCCACCGCAGGTTTCTTCCTAGCAGTCATGCTTTGAGGTGGAAAGGCAGTAAATTTAACGGGGGAACAAAAATTCGTGTTAAGCCTCAGCATCGTAATGGGCGATATGTGTTTGCTATGGTAAAGGATCGAAAGTAGTATTTGGGAAGGGTCTTGGAAGCATACCGCGTTTAACGAGGATGGTCATGCACCCACATGGAAGAAGAAATCAATATTTTGGGACTGCCAGATTGGGAAGTTTTGGAGGTTCGTCACTCGCTTGACTTCATGCACATCACGAAGAATGTTTGCTTGAACTCGCTAGGCTACATAGATATGTATGGCAAATCGAAGATACACTTGCAAGCTCGGAAGGACCTTGAAGACATGGAGGTGAGGAGTGACCTACATCCGAAAAACAAAGAAGGGACAAAACAACTTTTTCTACATCCTGCGAGCTACACTCCAAGCAAAGAAGAGAAAAAAAAGCATGATTGAGTGTCTGAACAGTGTGAAGGTCCCTTCTGGATACTCCTCAAATGTAAAGAGACTCGTAAACATGAAAGAGAACAAACTTCAAGGCCTAAAATCCCATGACTGCCTTGTGTTGATGACACAGTTGCTCCCGGTAGCTGTCAGAGGTATACTGCCCGAGTGGGTGCGGGGGACAATCACAAAGCTATGTTCCTTCCTGAACGCCATTTCGCAGAAGGTTGTCGAACCAACTAAACTGCCTAAGTTGGAGGCTGATGTGGTACAAAGTTTGGTTAGCCTCGAGATGATCTTTCCTCCTGCATTCTTTGATATCATGGTTCATCTCACCGTTCACCTTGTCAAGGAGATAGGTATCCTCGGACGGTGTATCGCACAACATGTTCCCTTCGAAAGGTGCATGAGTGTCTCAAGAAGTACGTCCGAACTGTCAAGCGTCCAGGAAGGTTGCATTGCCGAGGGCTATGTGACGGAGGAGGTGATAGAGTTTTGTGTTGATTACATGAATGATCTAAATCCTATCGGCATCCCCATATCACGACACAAGGGGAGGCTACGGGGCAAAGGGACAATAGGAAGGCAATCAGTTGCATGCAATGATCTTGTTAAGGGACAATAGGAAGGCAATCAGTTGCATGCAATGATCTTGTTGCATTCAAGCAAGCACATTTCACTGTTCTGAAGCAATCAACTATAGTCGCGCCCTATGTAGATCAGCACAAGAGTGTCCTACGTCGCGAGTTCACAGGGAAGACAGAGAGTTGGATAACCCTGAAGCACATGGATTCTTTCGGCAGCTGGCTACAGAAGTACATCCTTGAGGAAGGGTCAAACGATGAACTATTGCAACGCTTGGCTCGGGACCATCACAAGAAATCGTGACATTCAAGGGTATGAGATCAATGGTTACACATTCTACACCGATCCCGTGATAACAGGAGCACCAACGAGCAGCGGTGTCCGTATAGACGCCAAGACAACAAAGAAGAAGTTGGACACATATTATGGTTTCATAGAAGAAATATGGGAGCTCGACTATGGACCTCTGAAGGTCCTCTATTTAAGTGCCAATGGGTCAAGCCGACTCCAAAGCGGTGTGAAGGTCGACAAACACTGGCGTGACAACCGTGGATCTCACAGAAGTCGGCTATAGGCGCGAACCGTTTGTTCTCGCGAACGATGTGATCCGGTCTTCTATGTAATGGACATGTCAAGCAAACCTAAAAAGCGAAGGACAAGCAAAAGGTAATGCCAAAGCGACATGTGGTTCTCCAAGGCAAGCGAAGGATTGTAGGAGTTGAGAACGCCACCGACGAGGAAGAGTATGGTCGGTTCAACGAGCTCCTCCTTTTACGTTGATGTCGACATAAGCGTCTGCGTGATAGTGATGTCGATGCTCCTTACATACGCCACGATCATAACGAAGGAACAATTGTAAAGACGAAGACTTAAGATGTACTACTTGTATACAAATTATTCCATATGATCATGTTGATATGTTGATGTTTAACATTGCTTGTACCATCTACAAGCGGTTGGTTTTACAAACCGCTTGTAGAAGGGTCTCTACAAGCGGTTCTTAGTAACAACCGCTTGTAGAAGATGCACAGTAAAAAAAAGAATGGCAAGGGGGCGCGAGCGGGGTTCGAACCGGGGTGGACGAGCCCAAGACACTCAAACGCCACGCTAGCGCTAGCAGAGGGAAGAGATCTTATCGAACGATATGCACACCAGATACTTTTGAATATTACCCGGTTGGCACTTCTACAAGCGGTTGGTATTACCACTGGCTTGTAAAAGCCCTTCCACAAGTGGTTTTTAATACCAACCGCTTGTAGAGGTGACTTCGGTATAAGGACGTCCACAGACCAAATTTTCTAAGTCCCCTTTCGAGACAACAAATTTTCTAAGTCCCCGCGCTCTCGACCTCGCTGTGTGTCTCACCGCCCGCCCGCTCCAGATCTCGCCGCGCGTCCTCGTCGACGCCAGCCGCCTCGTCCGCCACACCACCATCCCAGCGCCACTCCACCCCCGGCGCCACTCCACCATCCCGGCGCCACTCGACCCCGCGCGGGCGTGACCTCATCGCCGCCTCCTCACCCACCTCGCCGACGCCTCTGCCACGAAGCCGCCGCCGCGTCCTCAGCCACCAAGCCGCCGCCACGCCACCATTCCAACCGGAGGACAGTGGTATAGCCCCGCGCGCTCTCCTCCTCCCTCTTTATTCTGCTGCCCACAAGGTGTTCGACTAAATGCCCACAAGGTTTTTTGTGTGTGCTGAAGGCTGCGATTTGATAACATGAGGGCTCTGTGGACCAATAAGTTCGTGATAACATGATATTGGATAGCATTTGCAAATTGTAATTAAATTGTAACCTTTTCCCCATTTTCTTTGCAAGCAAGCTAGTAGAAGCTAGATTTCTCATTAGCTACACATAAGTTTGCTTTTCTGTACATGAACCGTAGAATTTAATTTAACAATTTATTATCCTTTTTGTTTTTATTCCAGGATGCTCTTTTAATTGGTCATATATTTAGTAGTGTAGTTTTCTTCTTCTATGTGAGCAAGATAGAACCACTTTTATTGTAATGTTTTTGACAAGGTGTTTTTCCCCTCAAGGAAGATGCTTGGCTCGCCTTTTTGTCTTGGATTACACATCGGATGATTCCTTCGAAGGCTCTGAGATCAAACATATATGTTCCACTAGCAAGAACTGATGCAAAAGGGCCTAAGCAAGTGCCTAATGTTTAGCAATGTTTGTATTGAAACTTAAAACTTAAAACTATGCAAGGGAGGATGGTAGGGTAAAAGCGAGCTTGAGTTTGCTTATTTGCCCAAGATACAGGGCCCAACTCATATATTCTTTAGAATATTATTGCTTATTGCTCAATAAAACAAAATAATGAATCACCACGGTTTCCACTTGCATGTCATCATTTCCAAAAATGAAATAAGGTTACAAATCCACAACTATAATGGATTTATAACGTTATTTCATATTTTGTAAATGATGGCATGCAAGTAGGTACCGTGGTCATTCATTATTTTTTTTATTGAGCAAATAAGCAATAATATATGAATTGTCAATTGTATATGTATCATGTGAAATGTGTAAGTATATGTGAAATGTATAAGTATGTATCATTCGTATTTCCACACTAATATGATTTAAAAAAAAAAAGGCCCTGCAAGTTCAAGAAGCATGGATGTCACGAGGCGTCAAATTTCTTCATTGATCTCAAGTACTTACTCTCAGCCATAGCTTTGAGATAAGTACTCTAGGATCAATGAATAAGAGGAGTTCTTGTCTTCTTGATGGACCCTGGTACGGAGAAGATAAAGAACGCAAGTCTATTTCATTGATCTGAAGTACTTCTCTCACCGATAGCTTTGAGATAAGTACTGGACGATCGTGACATCCATACTTTTTTGAACTTGCAGGGCTTATTTTTTTAAAATCATTTTAGTTTGAGCTTTGGCTGCAGGAGAGCATCCGATATGTGTGAATTGTCAATTGTATATGTATGTGTGAATTGTCAATTCTATTTTTTTATTAAGCAAATAAGTATGTGTGAATTGTCAATTGTATATGTATCATGTGAAATGTGTAAGTTTATGTGAAATGTATAAGTATATGTGAATTGTCAATTGTATATGTATCATGTGAAATGTGTAAGTTCCCGCGCTCCCTCACACCTCAAAGAGTTAAAATTCTTAACAATCTTGTCTTCATATATAATCTAAGCCTCGAGATTTGCTCTACTCTAGATGGCGACACCAAGACATGGTGACCCGGCTTTCGATGAGCAGGAAAATATGATGTTCGAGACCATTGCGCTGGGTAGCATCTTAGCCAATGAGGCCGTTAACACTGACGCGGAAAATCGCGATGGTCTTCTTGCCGACGCCGCCGATGAGGCCGTTAACACTGGTACCGAGGTATACTCTTACCCATTATAAAATCACCGTAAACATGTTAATTATTATAAAATCATTCATATTATATGTGTTTGTGTATCCAACCCGGTACCTCATCGGCCACCCAGTCCGGAATGCACCGAGGACCTAACAAGAAGCCTGCGACAAAGTACGTGATAACCGAAGTGGGCAACGACGGGAGTGTGCTAGCCCCGGAATCAGCAATTGGCCCTTTCAACAACGCTTGTGGCTACCACGTGAGGGATCACGTCCCAATCAGCATCCAGAAATGGGCCGAAGTCCCTGCAGCTACCAAGGAACTGCTCTGGAATGATATGAAGGAAAATTTCACTTTTCCAGAAGGATACGAACAGAAGGCCAAGGGATGGGCTTTTAAGAAGATGGCAACTTCCTTTCAGCAGTAGAAGTCGTCCCTCACCCGCAAGTACATCGACAAAGGAGAAAGGCCAGACTTCAATCAATTTCCTAAACTGGCCGATCATTGGGATGCTTTGAGGAATACAAGCGGTCGGTGCAAGACAGCCGCGAGAGACAAAAAACAGGTGAATGCCGGAAGAAGAAATACCACCACCATCTCGGGACCGTGGTTACATCAAGGGCGCAAAGAAATGGGACAAGCGGAAGAGGAACGGCAAACACGATGTTCTACTCAAAGCGAGGATTGGGAGCCCCGCCATGCGCAATTGGTTCTTGGCACACGGGGCAAACTTGTCGATGACGGTAGCTTGGTGATGGCACCGATCCAAGAAGTTGGTGAAAGGATTGTAGAAGCCATCGGCGAGACTTGGTCGGGATACTTTCGAGGGACAGGAGAATGACGAGCTAACATATGCCCTTCAAAACCCCGAGCACCGGGACGGACACGAGGTTTCGGAAGGTGCCATGGAGGCACGGCTTTGCCAAAGACTCAAGCACTTACGGAGCCGGATGAAGCAAGAGGAGAGATCGAGGTAGAGTGGGCCGATTAGAGGAAGAGCTTAGAGCTACGAAGGCTTCCATCGATGTCCCGGTCACGCAAAAAGTGTCGAAAGCAATCAGCCGACCTTCGTGGAGCACTACGTTCGACCAATGTTCGTCGGCGCGGAATCCGGATCGTCCGAACGCGCAAAAGAGCGATTCTTGGCGTCCGCCGCGGGCCCTGTGAGCAGACGACCCGCAGCCGTCATCCGTGGACTGACATCAAGGTTCGCCGCCAAGGCGAGCTACACATTGATATGCGTAACCTCACCTTCAAGGTGGCTTACGGCATGGCTTATCCGATGGAGGCGGGCGGACATTCCATCGCAACCAAATACCCTCCGGATACTCGAAGGTCACGGTGGAAGAGGTGGTGGGGGCCAAGATCTCGTGCTCGAGATTCTTTGAGGGCGACGACGTGACAAAGCTTGGACAGCCCTCCATGGCACATTCATCCTCTGGCGCAAAAAGCACATCATATTTCCGAGATGGTGTGGAGGCTATATCTCCAGCAAGAGAGGCCCGCACTTGAGCGAGCTCGAGAGCAAGCACGCCTCCTCCACATCGACAACCCACGACTCCTCCGGCGTCGTCAGACGCAATGCTTCCCGGTGGTCGTGCCGCACGCCTCCACCTCCCGCTCCACAAAGAAGCCCGACTCGCCGCCACCGCCACCGCCGAAAGTAAGAAGCACCCAACATCTCCAATCCCACGCCCAAAGATCTCCCCAGGAAGAAGCTCGATGTCAGAAGGAGAGATCCCGCACTAGCACCTCCTCCCACGAAATCGACATCCGGCAGCCAGAGAATGTCAAAGCAACCGCCAAAGAGGCCATATGATCTGATTGCGGAGGAGCTAGCTGCATCCGTAAAGACGGATGTGGCTGCAAAAGCTTGCGCCAAAGAAGCCAGAGCCCAAGCTTAAAATAGATAAAAAGCGTGAAGCACTTTCGGTCATGCGGCGCCGCCACTGTGATGAGCGACTACAAAAGGACAATAAGAAAGGCTACTGAAGGCAAAATACACGGGCTCCTTCAAGGAAAGAAGAAGAAAGTGGAAGATCGCAGAGTCTTGAGGACTTGAGGAAAATGGCATTCTGAAGGAGGCGGGACTCAAATCATTAGACCAGATCTTCCAATGGCACCAACCAAATGGAAGTATGAGTTGACAAACCGCTAATTGATCCAAAGGATATAAAAGATCTCCCAACCAAGATGCGTCAAATGCATGAATGGTACATGGAAAGGGTATCTAAAGGACAGCAAATGTTCCTCCTCCGCTTCCAAGATGAGTATTTCTTCAAGGAATAAACACGTAACTATGGTGGAATTGATGACTTGTACCATGTGTACTAAGGAGACGAGGTTAACGTGTCTTTTATGTCCTGGCCGGTGTCTGTAAGTGTCGATCTACTAAGTTTACCGTTTGCTTCCTCTCGCACCACAAAATTGAAAATCTAATTAACTTAGTTATCCCTTCTTATGTAGAATGGAGATGCAACGATGTACAAGACTAGGCAAACAGAACGTTGGCTTCATTGACCCAGAGATTGTCAACGAGAAAGTCTGGTCATATGACAAGCAAAAATCGTCCGTTGAGGCATACCTTTTGCATGCACTGTTGAAACAGCACTACAAACCGTACATACTTCTGCCCTTCAACTTCAAGTACGTGTTCTCACAAACCTCTTGTTCTTGTATTTCTTAAGCCATTGATAGTACGAGTAGCTACTTACGCATATGTTGCAATATGAATAGGTTTCATCGATCCTTCTAGTCATCGAGCTTGACAAAAGCAGGATTACGTTTATGACTCAAGAAGGAATCCATCCAAAAATACCAATGGTTCATTAACGTCCTTAACAAGACATTTGCAAAGTTCAAGAAGAAGCAAAAAGGAGAATTCAACAAAGAATTCGAAGTCATAGTAAGCACTTGCACGTACTACAAAAACTATTATTAATATGCATGCGCCTATATCGGTTCTTCATCGATATTCGAAATTTCTCCCGTGAAGATTAAATGCCGCATACCGAAACAACTTATGTGGCTACTACGTGTTTCACTATATTCAAAGTTTTATCCATGGCGATGAGTTGGAACATTATGCCGAGGTTCAGATATGCATGTCAATTTGTTAGCTACAACTTACATTTTAATTAATTGCATGTGATCGGATATTTATATACTTCCGCTTAATTAATTGTCAACCCAACATCGATGAGCACGTTAACGTGCTCTCGCCTCACCGGGTGCGCGCACTCCAAGAACAACTCATCGGCTTCATTGTCGACGAGGTTGTATCTCGAAATGGCGAGTTCCACGTAAGGTTTCGAGTTGAACACCGATGAGCTGGCCGACGACATCCACGTCGACCAAGGACAAAAAGAGTGACGCATGCAAGAAATGAGTTCGATAATCATTTTTTTTCATCATTCAAAATTGTAAACGTTGGTTGCGTCTATGTACTTGTCCATTTTTTACACTATTAAGTTCGTTTTTTCGTGTAGTGAGCTAGCTAGCTTGTGAACATGTGTATGAGTATGCATATGCAATATATATTTAATTGCGCAAAAAACTCCTCCCCTCATATTTAATTTTATGGTCAAAAACGATATACAAAAACACTGTAAGAACATATTCTAAAATACATATAATCGAAAACTCTCTCCACAAGAGGTTGGTGACTCCAACCGCTTCTGGAGTGCTGCTCTCCACAAGCGGTTGGTAAGACTAACCGCTTCTGGATATCCTTCTCCACAAGCGGTTTGTAAAACGAACCGCTTGTGGAGTTCCCCACGTGGCGGCTCCACTGGCCCTCCCGAACACCTTCCCAACCGCTTCTGGTGCCACAGCACAAGCGGTTCGAGCAACCGCTTGTGATACCCGACGGGTATCACACGCGGTTGCTTAGAAGCGGTTATAAAACCGCTTCTAAAGGGGGTTACGAACCGCTAGTAGTAGCCGGTTCTGTAGTAGTGTTTAGAGCCACTTTTTAGAGATAGCTATTGTACAAACCGACTTTAATGTTTATTTTAAATGATATAGATAGAAGATAGAGTAAGTAGCTGACTTTATTATTGTACTTACCTTGAGGAGAGGCACAAACGGGTGCAAGGAACATAGTGACATACTCACAGGCCACACCTGAAACACATTGCGGACCTGAGGAGCAAGCAACATGGCGAATGTATCTCAAAACATATCCAACTGCCGGAAAAAACGACTGAAATCACCAAAAAAAATCATTCCACATAAATTTAGCAGTTTCTTAAGATTACGTACAAGAAATTTGGATTATGGGAGAATTAGATATTTGCTAAGATCGTGGAACTAGCTAGTTATCACATCATAAAAACAATACTACTTTTTTTTTAATTCAATTGTACTAGTTTTTCAAAAAAATATATTTGCAATTTATTTGTCTCGTTCTTTCTAGTAGTTTTCATGATGTTTTACTACATGACCATGCAGATATTCTAAATCGAGATGTATATTGGCATAGAGTGCTGCAAGGGCTTAGCTGATGGGTGGCTTCAGTAGCGTACGTTCGATAAAAATACAAAAAATGCCTATTGGCATATTCCTCACTACACGGACCAATACTAATCAGAAGGAACAAGCTAGAGACAGAGTAGAGGAGGAAATTAACAGAGAGACCGAAGCTACAAAGAAAACAGCTGATGCTCTGATCGATCGAGGTGTGCTCCAGAGCAGGACTAGATGCATGCCAAAGTGCAGAGCTGCTTTATGTTGGGATATATAGGGCGTCCCTGGCAGCTACGGTGCAGAGATGGACGAGACGCCACATCCTTTCTTCTAGCAGGCACGTACGTACCTGCGTATCAGGTGCTCGCTAAACCCATTCTCATCGCTAACACGTGAAACGCCACCGTGCTTAAGCTCTCCGATCAACGCAGGAATTGATCGCGCGTTTGTTAAACATGGTATTAGGACGCTAACAATGGCATCTTCACGTGACCAGGCCATCGTTCCTTCGTGTTGGTCAGAGGACTCACAGTGTAGTTAGATGCACCGAAATATACATTGAGCAAATACCGGAAGCTACCAAAAGTTAAAAAGGTGAATGTATCGAGATATATAAGAGTTTAATGGTAGCTTGTTGGTACCTCATAGTACATTCCAAGAATATTTAAAACTCTATATAATCTTATTGGAATCTATAAATATATGCCACTAATTACTAGTGGTTAAAGTTGCATTTTACGAACGTTTTAACGTCCAAAACATCACTTAATGAAAAGCGTGTAAGTCTTTTGTGTGTTCTCGAAACAAAAAATGATCAAAATGACGTGTTTTTACAATCGGAGAGAAAACATCTTTTCCATGCTAAACTAGGATATTGGCCTTTAGCTGTTTGATCAATGTGAGACTTAATTGTGTCCGTGAATTGGAGATTGAGGAGCTATCAGTACCGTTAGCCTCACTTTTAAGTTCTAACGCTAACACTGCAAACTTCTTTTTTTTCGAACGTGCAGCAAGAGAATTACTGTAAATTTTATTAAGAAGAAGGAAAAACAGAGTTTGGATCCTGTTTTTTAAGGAAAAAACCGGACCCGTGAAAAAACCTCACAATTACCCAGAACTAACAGAAAACATAAAAAACCACTAGAAAGAAACGACTGATACAGAATGAAAAAGCACCACCAATTTCCACTGTGTAATTCCGTAAACTAAGTTGACATAGCAAAATCACAGGTAAGCACTGTATCCTTGATCGCTGTGGCCACTTGTTCTGGAGTTCGAAACCTCCCTTGAAAAATTCGTTGGTTTCTCTCTAGCCAAAGGTTCCACCAAAAATAAATGAGAAGGCCGTCAAAATCCCTTCTCCGTTCTTTATCATATTGAGTTCTCATCCTTGTCCACCACTTGTACACTGATCCACTATGGCTCAGGTTCTGACACTTCTCCAATTTCCCCCATTGTACAAGAAGATCCCATACATGTCTAGCGAACAAGCAATCTTTGCAGAGATGAGTTGGTGTTTCCGGCGATGCATTACAAAGACTACAAGTGGCATTACATGGCCACCCCTTCTTGAGCATATTATCTGCTGTTAATATTTTGTTATGAATCAATATCCATGCAAAGAATCTACATTTTGGTTCAGCTTTTGCCTTCCATATGGGGCATAATTTCATCTTACAGTAAACGTTGTTGAACTGCACCATGTATGCACTCCTTATCGTGTATTGACCATCAGCCGTCCACCACCAGGTTATTTGGTCTTCCCTGCTTTCATCCCTATTGATTCTACGTATTGCTTCATAAAGCGCTACAAACTCCCTGATTTCTTGTTCTGAGTTGACCGGTGTACAAAAGCGTATCCAGTATTTGTTTTTCAAGGCCCGGTGGACAGAGATGTTCTTCCTTCTCGCTATTTGGAAAAGGCTTGGTGCAATGTGATTCGGTGCTTTCCCTTCCACCCAACTTGATCTCCAAAAATCCGTAAGTTTACTGTCTCCCACTGTGACGACCGTTGAAGCATTGAAGCGAGCAATATCTGTTTTGTCGCATGGCAGATCCAAGCCCGTCCAGGCCCGTTCGTTGTTTTTCCATTTGAACCAGAGCCAACGAAGTCTTAGCGCTCTGGCGAAGCGCTCCAAATCTTTTATACCGAGTCCACCTTTGCTTTCGGTAGGCGTGTGATCGTCCATTTGATCAGCGATGCCGCCGCTACACTTTGCCGGCTCTTGTCCTCTCCAGAGAAAGCTCCGTCTAAGTTTGTCGATGCCTTTAATTAGCTACTTTTGTGCTGGGAAGACCGTCATATGGTATATTGGTTGGGATGTTAACACGGATTTAACAAGGGTCTCTCTTCCGGCCGTGGAAAGCAGTTTTCCTTTCCATCCTGCAAGCCTGTTACTTATTTTATCAATCAATGGTTGGATTTCGATCCTTCTGAGCTGTCTAAAGTGTAATGGGAGGCCGAGGTATTTCCCTGGGAAGGATGCTAGTTTCCCAAGAAAAACATTCAACAATTCTTGCAAGAGATCATCTTGGCATCTGATCGGGTAAATTTCTGTTTTGGTGATGTTGATCCTAAGGCCAGAGCACCTTCCAAAAATATCCAGAATTCGGGAAAGGGCTGTGAGCTCATCTCTATCGGCATTTAAGAATATCCCGGCATCATCTGCGTAGAGTGAACATCTCAGTTTAGCTGTTGCGGGTAGTACAGGTTTGAGGATACCCCGATTCGCTACTAGCTCAAGTAATTTTTGTAGGGGGTCAATTGCCAGTATGAAGAGTAGGGGGGATAAAGGGTCTCCCTGTCGTACCCCGCGTGCATGTCTTATTGTCGCAGTTGGTTGGCCGTTAATCAGGATCCGTGAAGATGCGGTCCGAAGAATTGCAGCTACCCATTCACGCCATATCCGACCAAAGCCTAAAGCCTGAAGTATCTCGATGAGATATGACCAGTTTAGCGAGTCGAAGGCTTTTGAAATGTCCAATTTGATGAAGAGGGCCGGCGTTCTGTCTCTGTGCAGTTATCGTATTACTCTTTGAACATAGAAGAAGTTATCATGGATGCATCTCTTCTTTATGAAAGCGTTCTGTGAGACTGATACCAACTCATCAAGCTTTGGAGCTAGCCAGTTTGCGTGATTTTGGTGATGATTTTCATGAAACTATTAATGAGGTGATTGGCACGAAGCGTTCCAATCTATCCGCATTCTCTATTTTTGGAAGAAGGACAATGTGTGAAACATTCAGCTTGTGCAGGTTTTTATGACGGAGGTTGAGGAAATCCCTAATTGCTTCTATCAAGTCGGTTTGGATGGTGTCGAGGCATGTTTTGTAGAAAAGACCGATAAATCCATCCGGTCTTGGTGCTTTTTGAGTCGGTAGTTCCCGTATGGTGGTTGTCACTTCATTATCAGTGATATTGGTTTCTAGTTCGCTGAGGTCCTTCGCAGTGTAGCCCAAGGAATTCCAACGGAGTGCTTTATCCCTTACTCCATGCTCCCCCAAAACCTTCTTGAAGTATTGGTAAGCTTCATTTAGTTTATCTGTTGTTCGAACATTAGTCTGCTTCGCTTTGTAGGGCGTGGATGTGATTTCTTCTCCGCCTTTGCGCTAGCGAACAAGTGGAAAAACGTGTGTTAGAGTCCCCATCGATTTTTGTTATCTGGATTCTTTGTCTCGCTCTGGATTTACGTATTCTTCTGCGAGGCCGAGTAGCCTGTCCCTGAGGCTTTTCGAAGGTGGATTTCACCGAGATAATGACGCGTCTTTCTGGGAACATTCAAGAATCGCGGCGATACTTGTATTAGTGTTGTTTGTAGTGCTATGTTCATGACGCTTCTCTCCTCCAAATCTTTAGCGCCTTGGTCGTTACATTTCATTTTTATGTGCAACCTTAGTATCGAATCCGTCGTGTGCACCGGTTGTGTCGAGATTGAGCCATTGTCTCTTGGAACCCGACATCGAGGCCCAAGCAAGCCTCAAGCGGAAACCCCTAAAGTATTCGAAGGTTGCGTTTCCTTGCATGAGTAAGGGGCAGTGATCCGATGTTATCGTTGGCATTGTGCACAGATCCGCATTTGGGTAGGTCTCGTGCCATTCTGTTGTTGCAAAGAATCGGTCGATTCTTGTCATGGTGGGTTGTTCTTGTTCATTTGTCCATGTGAATCGACGGCCATGAAGATCTAGCTCCAAAAGTTGCAATCTATTAATGATGTGGTTGAAGCGTTGCATCATCCTTCTATTTATTGAGCCTCTATTCTTCTCATTCGCATGTCTGATGAGGTTGAAATCTCCTAAGATCAGCCAATTGTCTAGCAATCGTGCAGTAGGATTCAATTTCATTGAGAAAACTCGCTTATCCTCATCTCGGTCGTGGTCAGTAAACTCCGTAATGTCGGTTTGTAGCATCACAGCGTCAGGTTAAGGTTGCAGTTATAGTATTTAGAGTGGTTCTGGGATTTTGCAGATCATAAAGGTCATCTAAGGCCACCAGCAAGATTCCACCGGAGGTCCCATTGGACGGTATAAAGGCCATCTGGTTAGCTAGTCTCGCTCCCAAAGTTTCATTTAGCAAGCCTGTGTTCCAATTTGCAATTTTTGTCTCCTGGAGGCATACAATTGTAGCACTAGATGATCGAATGAGTTGCTTGATGCTTTCTCTTTTCGCTGGATTATTTAAACCTCTAACGTTCCAAGAAAGAATATTACAGTTCGGTGCCATGGAAAACAGGTAAATCAACTATAGACTGCCCTTGGCGCAAAGCGGGGGGGGTAACACAGGGTCAATAGCACAACATGGCTGGATTTGAAACCCAGACTATTACTGAAAGCAGTTACTTGATACAAAGGCCTTCTGGCCAGACAGAGTCCCAACAGCATAATCAAACTAGTCCTACGGTACAATGGCCAGGTGGCCCATAAAACAACCGACAATACTTGGACAGCTAAAACCGAGGCTTCTGGTAGTAGAGTAAAGATAAGAGGTTGATTTTCCCAAGCCACTTCGGGACCTCCAGGATTTTGCGACAACTCAATTTGTAACATGCGAAGAAAATGCATATCCCGCCTCCGTAGTTGTCCCTTCGCTTTCGGCCGATGCGACTTCCAGTCATTGCGACCGGCTTCACTTTGTTTGATTTCTTGTTGCTTTTGTGCTTGGTCATGCCCTGATTCACCAATTCCATTATCGCTTCAACCTTCTCCTTACTCAGAGGCTCTTTGAAGTGGCTAGCTAGCTGTTGAAAAAGTTCGTCATGTGAGTGAGCATCATTTAAATGTTGTTGTTGTGCTGGTGGGGAAAGTTTCTTTAGTTTTGATGCTAGTAGTTCTTGAGCTAATTGAATTGTCCCCTTGTTGACCCCCATTCTTGCTTTGGCTTTTGCTGCTATTCTTGAACTTCTTCTTTGAGTGAGGTTTTTGGTAGTTGCACTTTGGTTTTCACCATTGGAGGTTTTCAGGTTGTTGAGGCATGGGGGTGTTTGTATGGTAGGGGTTTGTGGGTTATGGGAAGCGCACTTATAAATTCATCTATCCCCAATTGGTTGCTTGATAATGTATGATCAGATAACTTGAGGTTCTTGTCTTTGTTGTTATAGTAAGCAGTTGTGTTGTCGGTGGAGTGTCCACCAGTAGTGTCTCTGGTGCTAAATGTTTTGCTAGAGCCTCAGTTGGCTGTTTTGGCACATCTTCCTGTAGGTTCTCTGGTACTAGAGAATAACCAGCATGAGTTGGTAGACATTTTGGTGGAGGTTGTAACGCCATATTTTCTGGGGTTGCATGTGGTAGAGCTTGTGGTGTTTTTTCCGGCAATGTTAGAACTTCTGGCGCTAGCCTCTCTGGTTCTAGAGGCTCAATTGCTATGTTTTGTGGTGTTATCCTTTCTTGTGATGCATACTGTGTAGCTAAACTCTCTAGAGTTTGAGATTTGTGTCCAGGTAGCCATTCCTTAGTCCACTCAGGTTGGGGACAGGGAGTTTTGTCACCACATTGCATGTGGAGTAGAGGTTCGGACTCGATAGATATCTCCAGCTGGGAACTGGGAGCATAGTCCCCTCTATTCGGTGTGAATTGACCCAGTGTGGAGAGATGTTCAGGGGGGCTAGCAGGTTTAGGTTCACTAAGCACTTGCGGTGGGTTTTTTGGACAGCCCCCATATTTCGGACAAAGCACTGAGTCTTCAGTTGGTGAAACGTTTTGAGAGCAAGGAATTGGAACTTTACTAAAGAGTTCAGACTCAACTAGTAAGCATTCAGGCTCTTTTTGCACCTGCGACAGGATTTGTGGACAGACTCCAGATTTAGGGCGTAGCACAGCTTCTTGCGGTGTAGTGATCTGGTCCAGCTGGGTGGTAAGGAACGGAGCTCTATTTGAACTGGTGGACTCATTATGTTCAAAAGATATCCCCAGCTGAGAGCTGGGAGCTATATCCCCCGTTTTGCTGTTAAGTGACTAAGGATGGATAGTTGTTCAGGAGAGCTAGCAGGTGCAGACTCAGAATGTACATGCGGTGGGTTTTTTTGGAAGGACTCCATTTTTCGGACATAGCAAAGAATCTTCCTGTGAAGCATTGTGGGCTAACCCATTTTTCGGACATAACACATAGTCTTCAGCTGTATCATTCTGGACCAGCTTAGATGCAGTGCATGGAATTATATTTGGACTTACCAGCATCTCGAGCTGAGCACGCCAGTCGGAGGATCCTTCCTTGACAAGGCCCTCCGGGTTGAGCTGATCCTCCCCGAATCCCCTCCGGGACTTGATGTGTGCAGCTGTGGGTGGGTCGGCGAAGGTGACTCGCTTCTTGACCTTCCCTTGCATAGATATCTTAGAGCGCCAGCCAGTCTTGTTCAAGCAGCCCTGCACCATTGGTGACTCAGGAAGGTGATGCCGGTAGCGATGCGAAGCTAATCCAGCTAGACGATGCGAAGCACTGTGACAGTCTTCAACTCCTCCCCGGCATCTTGAGTCACGGACCTAGCTGGACATGCTGCGATGCTTGCGTGTTCTGCGGTGGCGATCTTCGCGGTTGTCATCTTCGTCGTCTTGGTCATCGAAGCGGCGGTGTCTGCTAATGTCTCGGCCTCTGCCTTGTTCAGCATGGTCACGTCTCTCCCCCACTTCATCCGGGGTCCCATAGGACCATACGAACTCGCGACGATGCTTCCGGTTCGGGAGACCGCCGAAACTGCCTCGCCCCCGGAGGAAGGTGAGGTCCTCTACTATCTCCAAATGATTGCGGAGGTTGAATACTTGTCCTTGCTTGAGATCAGTTGGCTCGTCATGATGACTTGTCGTCTGTGGTAGTGGAACATTGGCGGGTGGGAGCTCTCTGTCAGGTTCTATAACCGTCAAGGTGACTTCCTTTGGAATCTCACAGGGGTCCGAGCACCATGCCCAGAGATCGAAGGATCTTGTACGCTCCCTGCGCCTGGTGCGCTCCTGCACATAATGTATGGCGCAGCTCTTCCCCAAGGCCCTTGCCGCCACTTCCTCGCTCCAGCAGTGCACAGGGACACCTTCAACACGGACCTTAACGTGGAACTCGAAGTTGACGTTTGTTGCGTAGCGCTGCTCGGATCAGGCCGCAAAGTTGAATTCGCGGCCCCGGTACAGCACCACCGCAGCATTGACCACTCTCCTCCGGACCGTTGACTCGGAGAAGATGACAAGGAACTGCTCGGGGAAGTGCTTGAGGAGCTGGAAGTCGCCGTGGCCGAGATTGAAGCGGTCTCGAAGCATATCACCCACTGTGAAAGACTCGACGGCGTGGATGTTCCCGTCAAACCAGCACACAGCCGCCCGATCGATGAGTTCATCGCGACGACACTTGATAGCCCTCGTGGCAGAGATAGCACAGTAGGCCCGAGCTGGCCTAGCCCTGGGGTCGCCGAGGTATCTTGCCTCCATGGAGCTCCCCTCCCGCACAACGTCTCGGTATGATCTGTTGTTGGATATGCGTGTGTTGGGAAGGTGGGACTGCGAATGGGAAGTAGACTGAGCCACTGGTTGTGAACGGGAAGCTGGCATCAGGCCTTCTGATATAGCATTGTGAACGGAAGCCCTTGTGTTGGTGCATTGAAATGCCTTGTGCCCAGAACGGAAACATCTCCAACACTTTACTGGAGCTCGACAGAAGCCGGCAATATGATCTGATGAAAAACAGTTAAAGCACTTGCCTTTCATTTTCTGCTTGAAGTAGGCTGAACCTCTGGTTGGCTGGATCGATTGCTTCGAGTTGCCTTCAGATGATGAATGAACCTGCTTTTTCGCCACCAATGCAGAGGTTTGACCGTCGTCCATCCATCTGCCTCCTCATATGGTTCACCGGACATCAATGCGGCCTTATTTTGCAGACGCAAAGAGAGATTACGGTTCACCTCCTGCGCTGTGTTTTTGGATCTACTGAGGGTCCAATGAATTTCTGCCTGTTGCCCTTTGTGCCTGAAGCGGCTCGGATGTCGAAATCCACTGTCTTCTTCTTGAATCCATTTCTCTTTATGAGAGGCTGATATCCTGGATTTCAGGATCTTTCCTTCGGCATCTGGCCATGAATGCTGCTCTGGTTGAGTGCTGATCTGCCCATCTTCCTTTTCTATTGCAGCCGAGATCTGCCCATGCGCTTCAATGCCCTTGAGATGAGAGTTCCCGCGCGCTGCGCTGCGCGCGGATCTTGGTGCGCTCCGCGCCCAGAGCCCCATCTTTGCCTTGCTGACCCGGATCTGCACTCCATGCCTTTGTCGCCTCTGGTCGAGGAACGGGGAAAGGTCCTTCCCCCGAAATCGCCACGCCTTCATCTTCATTTGATACCTTCGGGTCTTAAACTTCAACCGGTTGTTGGGGCGATTTCTGTCCAGGAGATGTAGAATCTTCCTTCGGGGAGACCGTATGGCTGATTTGGGTGGATTGTTGAGGGATTGACCTGGATTTGGTTCGGATCTATGGGTGGAGAGGGGCTTTGGCGAGGGGGAGGGGGGCTGGAGCGGAGGGGCCATTGGTCCTGAACACTGCAAACTTTCACTTGACTTCTCATGGTTAAGCGAACAATACGCCCACTAATGTCGAACGGCTCTACATGGTTAGCATGCCAAAGAAGATTTACATCTCGTGGAAATTGCTAATTTAAAGGCATCTTTATCAAATTTTTAGTGATGACGTTCTCTTCTTACGATAGGTAGCAGATCTCTATCCTTCTGTCACTTTCCTTTCCCATCAAAGCCCATATTCTTGTGACAGGTGATAGAATCTTCTTCGTTCCCACCTTCCCTTCCCTCCCGGAGGTTCTCTCATTGTGATAAGTGGTAACACCTCCTTCACTTCTCTTCTCCCTCAAATGTTGTCTCGTCGGAACAATTGACACCATACCCTTTTCCTCCTCCATTCATTTTCTCTCGTAGGATTGATATACACTAATATAGCAATCAGAGGAGGGTGAATGATTGTGCAAAAGCTAAAACTACTTTTAGTGATCCTCAAAGCACCCCTAAACGAATTATGAAAGATTGATTCGATTTTCACGAAAACAAATTGATATATGTTCACTAAAACAGTAATTCCTGAAGATCCCACCGTTGGATTGATATGACATTTGGGCTGTAGAAAATAGATTCAATTTCAAAACTAATTCAATAAGAATCAGCTCAATCGGATCTACGAATCTAGAGTTATGACCTCCACAAGATGACAAAAATTGAACAAACCTTCGTTACAAGATTAATCAGGATCTACTAGGAATTAACCAATCAAACTTTTCAGATCAATCACTTGATTCCTTAGAAAGGTTTTGAATGGATCAAATCAAAATTATCATGGTAAAACAATGAATCAATCTGAAAAAAATAAGCATGCAAACGAAGATCAAAGGGAATGGGACGAGATTACCAACACGTCAAGTTGCAAACCTTGATCTTTATTGCCTGAATGTGTTCATAGGTCCAAAACATTCTAAAACAATTTCCAAATTTTCCTTCTCTTTTCCTCTATTTGTTTTCTTCTTCTTCTTTTCTGTTCTTTCTTGCGCGCATACTGACCACTGTTTCCTGTAGCACCAAAAACACTGCAACGCAACACGGTAGCAAATCACTGTAGCACCGAGAATTTTTCTGGCTCCTACGCCGCCGCCGAAGAACCTGCTCCCTTTTTTTTGGTGGGGGTACCCTTCCAGGAGTACTCCTCCTATTTATTAGGGCTTAACCTTAACTTTTTATCTCTAATCAAATACATATATACATGTACACCTTATCCAATTACGCAAGGTCCAATACATGCATATAGTCTAAAATTCACACATGCGTGCGTACAGCCCATCTGCCGCTCCTACATGACTCACTCGCCTTTACGTGCACCGTTCTCTATTCTGAACATCTCGCATGATATCCTTGATCGCTAGGACCTTAGTTTCTCTCTAAACCTAATCCCGAACCTTAGTTCCTTCATTAACCTACTTTCAGTCCTGTCACCGACCACGTTCACCCTCAAGCAATACCTGCAGATGAACAAACATGAAACCGTGTACGAGCATAAGTCCACGACTTGACTCAGGATTAGTCCACGCAACCACTCAAACGAGCGCATTGCATCAAGCAAAACAATTACCATACTATCATAAGCATATCAAGTAATCATTTGAAACAACACATGCACAAACACACAACATGCCATGAACACAACCACTTTGCAATGCCAATTTCATCATTAAGCCAATTTTTCAGCACATAATTTCACAGAACTCAAAATAGTTTTTATATTTCAAATTTCCCCAAGATTTTGAAAACAAGTACTTTTTAACCACATTTGAAAGATTTTAATCAAGATTTTTCAAACTGAAAGTTCATCGAACGGAAACTTTTCAAACCAAAGTTTATGAATTGAAAATTTTCAGAGTTGAAACTTTTATATTTAAATTTTTTTGACTTGAAAATTTCTAATTGGAAAATTTTGGAATTAAGAAGTTTTCATTTGAAACTTTCCGATTAAAAATTTTTCGATTAAAAATTTTCAAGTCGAATTTTACATCAAATTTTTTCAGCCGAAATTTTTTTAATTGAAAATTTTTGAGCCAAAAGTTTTCGGGGTTGAAATTTTTTTATTTGAATTTTTTCGAGTTGGAACTTTCTAATTTGAAATTTTTTGTTTAAAACATTTCAAGTTTAAACTCTCTGATTTGAAATTGTTTGAGGAGAAACTTTCTAATTCGAGAATTTTTTATTTAAGATTTTTTGAGTTGAAACTTTCTAGTTTGAAATTCTGTGATTTAAAATTGTTTTGAGTTGAAACTTTCTAATTTGAATTTGCTTTTTGTGAGTTGAAACTTTCTAACTTGAAATTGTCTGAGTTGATACTTTTAGATTTGATAATTTTTTTATTTAAATCTTGAGTTGAATTTTTATCAAGTCAAAAATTCCCATTTAAAATTTTCAAAGTTAAGATTTTCTAATTTTAAAGTTTCCATTAGAATGGAAGGAAGGGAGGTGGAGGAAGTGAGTAGGGAAGAACGAAGGAGAAAAGTGGAGATGGATAGAGAAGATGACATATAACATCTTACATGGGTATCCTTATATTTGTTAGTTTGTGGTTACCTTAAACTAGTCATACCCATACATTATTCCTGTGTTTGTTTGAATGTTTGTACAGCAAAGTATTACAATATCGATCTGATGTTTAATTTTAATGACTTTTTAGCATTAAAATTTACATTGAGTAGTACCAAAAAGTACAAAAAATTTAAAGGTTAAAGGTATCAAATTTTGATTTTTTTTTGGGTACTACCATAACGTAAATTTTGATATCTCTCGCGATGCTAAAAAAATCTGTTATGAACGTGGGTGCGGTACATGTATGGCTGTTATTATACGAATGAGTAAGTAATTATCGATATCTTTAAAAGGTGGCGCCACTGCGTGTTCGGGTAAGATTAAACGGATGCGTAACTGCATTTTTTTTCTCTTTATGTGGATTTTTTTCTTTTGAATACAGCCGAGTTTGATTTTTAAATCTTTTAGGCCTAAATATCCTCTTCTTCAGCATGGCAGATGAATGCTATTACTACATTGCACGAAATGCTCGTTGAACGGAGTGATCCAGACAAAGTGCGTCTACAATGTTTTGTGGGTGGAAGGGCTGGCGCACCTATGACCGGATAAGCTTTCAAGTCAAGAAGTGCAATCTCGATGGGATCAATCATAGACTTAAACTTTAGAGCATAAGGGTATGTACAACAGTAATTAATGAGCCGTCTGTAAATTACCACGTAATCTTTATCATCCTATGTGGCATAGAATTAATGAAGAGAGAGGCGCTTGCCGTCTCTTCGCGAGAGGACGGCAGTAGCCCGTGTTCCGATACAAAACGACGGCTCCGTCGCCCATTGTAGGAAAGAAGCCGTCTATATACTCATACTTGATCATGGTAATTTATGGGCCATGCATAAATTAATTAGTTTATAGACTGCCTAACAAACAAGCCATTTTAGAAGTTGTCTGCTTTATTGTTTTTATGTGACATGGCATACACTTACTGACATGAAGCACTTTGTCTGAAGCATTGTACATGCTCTAAGACTTTTGACCGTCCCGGAGAAGTACCCAAAATATTTTTATACCCTCTGTGACATCTCAATTCAAATTTTGATATCTCCTAAAGATGATAAAAAATCTGTTAGAAATTACGTTTAAAACTAGATCGCACAATCACGCAGGCCAGATATTTAACGCACATAAAGATAGGACGCTTTTGCATTTGCAAGAAAATATGAAATCAACGGTGAATGATTGCGAAAGGATGCGAGTTTAGCTGAAAGCGGTGTGTGTGGCCCAAGCGTACGTTTTTAGCTTATTTGTGTGAACTTTCAGTTACAGATAATGATCTCGAACTTTAATTTGAGCATGTTTCAGGTGTAGTACGTTTTACAGTTCTTTTTTTTAACTTTAATCTGCACCAAAAACATTGGGAGAAAAAGCATGCGTACCTTTCTCTCCATTTTTCGTGAACAAGTTCTCTCTTGGATTTCTCAGGAGATATCTGTAGCATAAATTTGATGAGCTGAATGCTTATCTCGAATTGCCAAAAGCGCACGCGAAAAAAAAATGTATGTACTAAATTCGACAGATTTGCCATGACTATAACTGTACCCAAGATCTAAAACAAAAATGTTGGCAAGATGCATCATCAGCTTACCTTCAGTTGTGGTGAAGCAGGTCAAAGTAAAGAGGCCCCAAAGAATATTTCAGAAGTCTTTTTCAGGCACATTCATCTATATCTAATGGACACTCGTCAGAGGAGATGAAGTCATGCCTGTGTTACATGACACCTGGACTAATGGCGCTGTGGCAATACAATTCAGCTTTTTCGTCGGCAGCTAGCTCACCGTGCAATGAACATTTCTGCATGCCTGCCTAATCCTTCCATTTCTTGAGCGATCAGTCGCCACAGGAAAAATCTGCTTGTAGGAGCATGCTGCTTACCGGGTAGGTAGAAGAGGCAAAACTGGTTTACTTGTCTTGGTTTGGTGCGGAGCCGAGTCATGTGATTGACCTAACTATATATTTCCATTTTATAAACCCTGTAGGTGGTTAACACATAGTGTATCAGATTGAAATGTTCACTTCTCTAGTTTTTTAGAAATTTTTTTACAGAACTAGCTTCCGATGGATTTTTTTTTTGCAGAAATAACTCCCTAACATGCGTATTCTGTGCACAAGGAGCGCGAAAATCACTACGACGTGACACGTGGCACATTTAGCAGCAAACTCATTTTTGCACCACCCCTGCGCAGGAATATCATTCTTGCGCCGCCCAAGCGCTGAAATTCGCCGCACGTCCATTTTCCGCGCTACCACTGCGCGGAAATGTCGCTCCCCCATTCCGCGGAAATCCAATTACCGCGCCTCTATTGTGCGGTAATTGAATTGCATGCCACAACCGGATTTCGCGTTGATGATTTCCCATGCCTCTATTCTGCAGTAATTCCAATCCCCGCGCTTTGCTACCGCGGAATGCGCCATGTGTCACGCCATAGTAATTTTCACGCTCCCTGTGCGCAGAATGGGTGAGCCAGAGGGCCATTTCTAAAATAAAGTTACAGGGGCCAGTTTTGTAAAAAAAAAAATAGAGGGCTAAAAGAGTGAATGGTCCTATCAGCAATGCGTTAAATATGAATTATTCTCTCAAATACACTGTCAATTCAGGAAGGAGAGAGATATAGTCGCATGCCAAAACTGTGTACATTATTGAGGATTTCTAGCCAAACATACATCCCACATATACAAGGTACTCTGGTGAGAAATATAAGATCTGTAGTTTGTACAATTTTATTAAGAAATTTAAGTCTTGTAGAAATATAAAACCTATAGTTTGTATAATCTTATTAAGAAATTTAAATCTTATATTTTGATTTAATGAGGTTTTTTCTCCCATTTTTATTTATCCTCTCTCAATCGTGTCATTTATTATTGCCGTCAACATAAGGTAATTCCTGTCGTCTTACCACGACAATTACGTGCTGTATCATTTTCTGTCGCACCAGAAAAAACTATCTGCGAAACTGACGACTTTGTAGAAAGACCGAATGACGTGGCAGCGATAGACAGGCTCTGTCAGTAAACTACTACTAGCTAGGAACTAGCTAGGTCCTCGTGAAAGTGACTACGAAGATAATTAACCGTTACTGGGACTACTTAGAGCATCTCTAACAATTCTCAAAATCTTAACTCCCAAAACATATAATTAGGGTCTTCCCAAAAAGTGTTTTTCCCAATACAAATTCCCTTCCTCCAACAGCTAACAGTTTTTCCCAAAAAAAACTGTTATTCGGCCACCGTGGAGGCGTGGACCCTTTCCCATCGCGCCATGGACTTTAATTCAGTGTTCGGGCCGGAGTCCAATAGCCATGCAGTGCAATATATCGCCGCAAGACTTCCTCGACGGGACGCACGCAGCCACGCAGCTTCAAGGTCAAGACGTTGTCGCCGCAACACGTTGAAGCTCACCAGAAAACTGATTAGACCCTAAATTCAGAAATTGTAGAGTTTGTAGGCCGTCAGCTATCCATTTTGGTATGTTTTCCTGACAAATTATTGTCTCCAAGATCAAGAAACATCAACATATTACATGACTGCAATGAGGTGGGCAACATTCCAGATAATTTGTTCTCGCCGAGATGCAGTGTCATAAGGGAATTTAGAGAGCCCATGGTGGATGGTATTTCTCCCCAGAAATTATTGCTCGAAAAGTCTATGGTATGCATGTTCGAACACTTCAAAAAGAAATTACCGAGGTGCCATGGGTCATACAATGATGCAAAGCTGCCAAGACACTAACACACCAGCCTTCTTTTAATTCAAAAGACTATGGAAACAGCAAAAGTTGCTTGTTTATATAGAACCACCACACGAAGAGAATCCAAAGTTGCTTGTGTCAGAAATCAGAAATGTGAGCATGCACTAAGCAGGGAACATTCTGAAATGCCCAAAAATGATGAGGGAAAAAAAGTAGAACTCCAACAATTTGCAATTAAAAATTTCTCTATCTACTGATGCCCATTGGGACCTCTTTCATTTCATTTTCCTTGGCTGATTATCAAGGTCTATTCATCAAACCGCCTAGCTTTACTTTAGGTAATTGACAATTAACCTGCAACACGAATTATGCAGTAAGGAATGTATATTTGAGACGAACAAATACAAAAAAAACAAAGACTTCAGTTTTCTGAAGATCCGATTAAGCCTAGTGCCTTGGTTCAAGAGGATCCGAAATGACACATCACAGAATTCACTGGAAGCCTAGTGCCTTGGTTCAAGAGGATCCAAAATGACACATCACAGAATTGATTTATTTTTTATATATAGCAAATGAACAAAGTTAGCATGACTTGTATCATGTGTTTGCTTCTAGCAAGACATCCACAGTAATGTTCTGAACTTGTAAAATACATCTGCACTACAGCACTAGTAAGATCCTTGACATGTTCTTCAGCACAAAAAAGATACTTGCTGCCTTGTCCATGCTTCCCTTTTTTTAAGGCACATGATTCACTTTTTTTTATACAAACCACGATTAGCTTCACACAATAAAAACTAAAGGACAGAATGTTCTAATGAAGTTAGAAATCACTGCACGACTAATAGTCATTTAACAAATTAACACATTGTGATGACATTACTTGAACATGACCTAGTAGATTACAAACCCCTGCACGACAACACATGAAAAGTATTTACATTCAAGAAACTAGACACTAGGGCAAGTAAAAAAAAAATTGAATAGTCTTATCAATATTGACCTGCAACACGAATGACTAAATCATTACTATTCTAGCTAGCACATTCATACAGGAGAACAAGGATGACTAAATCAGAAGCTAGCACATTCATATAGGAGAACAATCTGTAGCTATAAGGAATGTGTATTTGACACAAATTAGAAGCTAGCAGAGCAGAGCAGTAAGGAAAATATATTTGACACAAACAAATACAACAAAAACAAAGACTTCAGTTTTCTGAAGATCCGATGAGGGAGTACTCTCAACAATGGGTGATGGCTGCTCCTCAGGCAAGCTATTGAAGTCCTCCAAAGACAGGTTATTATTGGCCTCATCCATTAAGTCCTCAGGCAAACATTTTTAGGAATAAATATCAGCCTGATCTTGCTTTACATGTATGCTCTCACAATATACTATAAACCATCACTAAATGAGTAAAATGATAACGCCATATAGTAGCAAAATTGAAATCGAGCATCTATTTTTTTTTCACCCTGATCCAAAGAAACTGAGTTAATATTAGGCTTCACTCCCAATATTAACTCAAGTAGCAAAACCTGGAAGAAGGCTTGAGGTTTTCTCATGACATTATGGCAAATTGTGCTCGTATTTTTATTTGAGGACCATGGAGATGTTATTGAAGTCGCTTTGATCAAGGATAGGAAGACTGGTGAACAGCAAGGTGCGCCAAAACTGTTTTTTTTTTTTTTAGATCAATAGGACATCCACCATTATGGATATCCCGGTTCCATTACTAGAAACCAAAGAAACAACAGTTTTGAACCCAAAATCTCACAGCAGCACACACCTCAAAACTCACATGAGTGGACTAACACTATCAAACTTCTCCAAACCAACAAAACCTCCTGGGCGAGCTGGCAGAACAACCCAACTCAAAAATGAAAATCCTGGACTTCAGCCTTCCACCTGATAGCACCGAAACCACTCAGCAACCAAGACAACCTCCAGGTAGCAAACCAACACACACAGCCATCAAAATAAACAACCAACGCCAGGAACGTCCCAATCAAAAACACTCAAACTGCCCCAACCCATTACATTAGTCATCAATCAGCCGACTAACAAAATCAGCACGGGCTTTCAAGACATGCACAGATCCATCATCTGAGGCGCTAATCTTCAAATGCTCAAAAGCATCGGAGCTTGAAGTTTGAATTCCAGAGTCCTGCAAAACCGATCTATTGTATTGCCAAAACTGTTTTTTCCCCTTATATTATCACTATACGTGTATGTCTTTTCTTTTCAGGTTCTGAGAGTTATTAGGAGCAACAAGGTTGCATCTTCTCTCAGTTAGATTTGACTAATCGTTGGCTGATTACTGCAATCTGACTAGTCTCCACTCTACTGCTAGACAAGGCAGCAGATTTGGTACCAACAACTTTGTTTAGGTCATATCAATCTTGTGCATATATATCATGATTCCACCAAGAGTTAAATGATTCAGTTTTACTCTTTCTCCATAACTGTACTATGCCTAGTGCTTTTCTCTTCAGCCCCCTCTTTCTCCTGAGCAGGATGCTAGGTATCTGTGTGCTAGTTTGCTTCCATAATCATACTCACTTATTTTGTCCATTTACACTTTAGGTTGTCAAGATCTACGAGGGCTCATGTGGGGAACTACAAGAAGTAATTCTGTGAGCAGGAACATAATATACCCAAAAGCAAATATTCCCTCCTGTCTTGCTATGCGTTACTACACCCAAGGACTAACTAAGATCAATTTTTTTATTTCTTTACTACAATGGATGAAGCAAGACAGCCAGTATCCACGAAATTCACCAGCAATTTTTCCTCCTTTTCATTGAAATTGATTGACCTTTTCTGGTAAACAAGAAGAACTTCAGTAAACAAGAAACATGATTCTACAGGGAGGTAACGCCAGCAGCATCAAAGTTTATCTAAAGTTTGTCTCAAATCCATCCCAAACCACGAAGAAACAGATGCCCCTAGCCAGGGTTTCGATGGCTACGAATGTGCGAATCTAGGATGCCGCGGCGGCGAAGAAACCATAAAACCCACAAAATTCGCATCATCGGATAGTAGGCCTCACCTCAGGGCGCAGAAGGGCCTCGTCCACGGCGGTTACTGGCAGGGATTCGCTCAGGGAGATACCGTGTGATGCGGCTGCATCAGAAGATACCGACGGGGAGGTCGGAGCGGGCGGCTTCTACGTCGGGGGCAGGGCCGGAAGGAGTGAGATGCAGTTGTTGGACGATCGGGATGCAGAGCTACGAGACGCACGCACGCAGCGCAAAAGGCCCTGGCCTCCACTGCGCCCAAATGCGGTGCCGGCGCTCCACGGGATGCCGGATGGGGTGGAGGGTGGAGCTCGGCTGGGATGGCGCGAATGAATGTCTACGCGGGAGAAGGAAAAACATCTACGCGGGAGTGGATTGGGAAAGCAGGAGAGCGGCGAATATTTGGCTACCTCGGCCGGCGATTTTGGGCGTGCGGAGAAAAAGGGAGTCGAGTAGGGTAACTATTGGAGCATGATTTTTCTTATTTGTTTATAAAAAATGGTTTTGGGAGTAAGGATAAGGAATTGTTGGAGATGCTCTTAGAGCATCTTCAACAACTTTTAATAATTTGACTCCCAATAACTCTGGATTAGAAGTTTTCCAAAAACTTTTGGACCTAAAAAAAAACCATACTCCAACAGTTCTTATTTTTTCCTCAAAAATATTTTGACTTGGTCCGGTGGTCCCGGTTCTAGTTAGAATTCCCGTCGCGCCATTGTGAAGAATGAAGAATACTGACACCAAGTCATCAAATGGTAGCAGAGATGAAGGATAACCCTTTGAGAAGAACACTGGAATGGAGCCAGACAACCGGTTTCCACTGACATCAAATACATCCATGCAAGGCACTGGCAGTGATGGATCAACTGAACTGTAAACTTGTTTGAGCTCAAATTCAAGAAATTCAGATGCCCACATTCCACCAGCCCCAAATTCTCCCCCAAATTCCCTGACAAGAACTCCAATTCCTTGGCAGGAATCCCACCAGAGAACAAATTCTCCCCCAAATTTATCATCTCCAGGCTCTGACAAGAACTCCAATTCCCTGGCAACTACCCCTTCCTCCCGTTGACCGCAGTTGACTCCAGCTCCGCCGCCTCCTTCGGCCTCTGCTCCGCTGCTGCCGAATCACCATTGGGTAGCTCCTCGGCGGCCGTGTCTCTGAACTTGGCGTAGATGTCGCTCCTGTAGAATTTCCTCGTCCTCCACACGAGCACCAGCGAGACGAGCGCTCCAACCACCGTGGCGGCAGTGATGATGAGGAATGCCTTCCTGAAGCACTGCACGCCGATGCACGTCTTGTCCCTGCCAGCCAGGGTCCCGCCGTGCTGCTTCGCAGCCTCGACGTCGTAGAGATAGCCCGCGACGCGCACGTTGAGCACGTAGGCGCCGATGGGGCTGGCCACGGAGCCGAAGTTGTAGAGCGTGGAGTAGTACTTGAGCCCGAACACCTCGGAGATGATGGCGAACAGCAACGGCCACTGAGCGCCGAAGCAAAAGCCGATGATGACGGACGCAGCGTACAGCGACTGCGGCACGCCGAAGGCGATGAGGAGGTGGCCGACGCAGGCGAGGAGGAGCACCAGCGTCAGCATCAGCGGCCGCGGGAACTTGTACCGTGCCAGGAAGATCTCGGCCGGCGTAGTTCCAGATGCTGACGCGCGTGGGAGGGGCGAGAAATTCGATTGGGAGCGCGGACACGGTGCGGAGAAATGAGGACGCTGGGTTCGTGTTTAGGGTGTGCGAAAATTTGGGGAGAACGAATGAGGAACTGTTAGAGTATGTTTTTTTTTAATCAAACCCTAAATCAGATTTTGAGAATGGATTTAGGGCACTCTTGGAGATGCTCTTAATCCCGGTTATATGCATCAGCCTTATCACGAGCTCTGAGCCTCTCACTTGTCGTAGTTGCTTCGTGACACCGCAGCTGTGTTTACAACAACTTAATTTACAAGAAATTATATATTCCCTCCGTTTATTTTTATAAGACGTATTTTGATTTTGTACAAGGATTAAGGTTACATTGAAATTGAGAAAGATACGAGAAAAAATGACTTAGATGCTCCCACTTAATTGTCTTAGAAGATGATAGATATACTTTGTGTGGTAGTAATAAATAAATGTATATAAATGAGAGAAAATAAATAGAGGTATAGAAGAAAAGACCTTACTAAATCTACATATAAGCTTTACATTTGTAAATAAGATCATTCAAAAAAAATAGACCTTATAGAAAAACCGGAGGAGTAATTCCCACATGACTCTACTACAGGTCCCGCATTTGAAACAGAGCCTTGAATCTTTCGGTTGGGCGTCTAGCGTCTATGGTTCAACATCAAACATCCATATCAACTTGGAATTGATTTGTACCTGCGATCACTCCAAGCTCCCTGTCTCGTGTCGTGCGAAGTGTCTGTCAAATGCACACGTCGTACACTGCAGATTGACTCAGGCGCCTCTGAACAAATGTCTTGACTGTAAAGAGTCGTCCCTTACACGAATGCACGAACGTTCCAGCATCTGGCCATCTATGCCGGGTATATATCCCCTAATTAAAGTTCGCAAGTTTCCTGGAAGGAGCGGGTGCCCACGTGTTTTCCTTGGCGAATTTGCAAAAAAAACCTGTGTTTCTTAGAATTACAGATAGGTCCCTGTAATTTACGAATAGGTCCTTCGCGATTTTTTGTGAGAGAAAGATTTTCTTTTCCGAATCGCATTTGGGTCCCTCGTGCGCCGTTTTACGGAAAAAAACCTCCCGTTAAATTCAAATCACGAACAAGCCCTTTTCTAATTTTTCAGGATAGCGGATAGGTCCAAAAACGTAACATTCAGGTCCTTACTCTTTACGACTAGGTCCTTTCTCCGTTTTTCTCGGAAAAAAATGTTTTCGTCACCAGAAAAATGTGTTCAGCTCTATCTCTAGACTTTTTCCCTCCGTTCTTTCCGGAAAAAATAATTCCGTGCTCCGTTTTTCCTGAAAAAAATGTTTTCGTGCTCCGTTTTTCCTCGCTTTTCCAAAAAAAAATCGTGGTCCGTTTTTTCTCTGAGAAAAACACAAATTTGTTTTTCGCTCACGCACAAGCAGCAAAATTTGTTTTCGTGATTCGTTTTTCTCCGAGAAAAAACATAAATTTGTTTTCCATTCACGCGCGCGGCGTGCGCCGCGCTTATTGTTCTAGTATATATAAGGCCTCGGGATCTATCTTAATTAAGCAGTCTTGGACTCTTTATAATATGAATAAGCTGGAGAGAATGGTAGAGCAAACGGTGGCAAGCAGCATGAACAAGATGCTCCCAATGGCAGCAGCTGTCTTCTGCTTCTTCTTCTTCGCCGTGGCCCTGTCGGGGGCCGCCGGCGGTGACGCGGCCGTCGTCGAGCACACATTCGTTGTGAGTATAAATATGCGCTTCTTCTGGTCGTGGATTTATAGTTTTGTTAGTTCAGTGAAAGAAACACGCTTACAAACATGTTTCATTAATATATACTCCACTCCTTGTGTCCTTGACAGTCTTTAATACTTTGATAGCAAATAGACGCAAAACTATGTAGCTTTTTAACTTGAAAAAGGTGGCAGTAGATTTTTCACATGAAAAATGGTGTTAGTAGATTAATTTTCATCCAAAGTACTTCTGTACGATTCGTGCTAACATGTAATTAGAAAACAAAAGGTAACAATGACAAAGGTACATATGTATTAGCTAGAAATTAACTGTCTCGGTCTCTGAAACACCATCTGTATAGAAACAGCGGAGGAGGTATATACGTAACAAGCTCTGGTTTGCATAATTTAACATGCGATGAGATCCACGTACGAAGTCTGGATCATTAGATTAACCTGAGAGGGGTGCAATCATATCACTGAATGCCTGAATTAAGAAAAAAAAGAAATAACAATGACAAAGGTATGCATCAGCTAGAAATTAATTAACTGTCTCGATCTCTGAAACACCATGTATTTAGAAACAGGTGGACAGGTAATAAACAAGCTCTGGTTTGTATAATTTAACATGCGATGAGATCCACGTAAGTACGAAGTCTGAATCATTAGATTAACCTGAGAGGGGTGCAATCCTATCACTGAGTGCCTGAATTAATTAACGAACGCGTGCATGCATGCTTAACGTTCAATTGCTCTGTTGGACCTGATAACCCAGGTGAGCCAGGTGCGTATGCGGCACATGTGCAACGACACGCTGGTGACCGTGGTGAACGGGCAGTTCACAGGCCCGCCGGTGGAGGCCACGGAGGGGGACACCGTGGTCGTCCACGTCGTCAACAAGTCACCCTATGGAATAACAATCCACTGGTAGGTCCCTTGCATACTAATTAACATTATCGTATGTAAATCATGTGAAATTCCTGTGTTCCAAACGGACTAGATTCTATATATGACCGAGATAAAATTACATATGTGAGCTAGCTGCCAAGGTGTGACCTCACTTTTCTCTTCCTCGCTGATCTAATGCAGGCATGGCGTGAAGCAGCGGCTGATAACCCAGTGCCCGATCCGGCTGAACACCACCTTCACCCACCGGTTCGACGTCGCCGGGCAGGAGGGCACCCTCTGGTGGCACTCCCATGTTTCCAGCCTCCGAGCAACCCTGCACGGCATCGTCATCAACCGCCCAAAGTCCGGCTCATACCCGTTTCAGAAGCCTCACATGGACGTTCCTGTCATTATAGGTTTGTAGATTGGAGATCATGTGAAAATCACACTGCTAATTTCGTTTTTAGTTTTTTTTTCTGAATTTCTGATTTTGTTGTTGTTATTTATTTATTTATATTCGATACTGGTTTTAGGTTAGAATTTGTATATAAATCTAACGGTTAATTTTTATTTAATTTTATTCCGAATTACAGCTATGTAAGGATTTTAATTTGGGGTTTGTATAAAATCAAATGACTAATTTTTATTTATTTTTTAGTACAAAATTTTTATACTGTTTATTGTATTTGATATGGACTATTTGTTTTAATCTAAGCAGTTATAACTTAGACCTGCTAGATAGATGGTTAGATGTTTTCTTTAAATAATACCATCAAAAGGCTATTGTAGTTCAATTTAGTTAGGATCCACCGAATTAAAGGCCAGATGTTTTTACTTTTTGTGAGAATTTATTTTAGTATTTTTTTTCTTAGCAGCTTGAAAAAAAATCTGTCATGAGCTTTTAATGCAATAGATTATGAACTTTTGTTGTTGCAATCAAACTTGCTTAATTACTGCAGGCGAATGGTGGCAGAGGGACCTTATGAAAGTGGACAAGAACTTCTCGAATGGGGGCTCATTCGATGATAACCCCGTTGCAGCTACGATCAATGGGAACTTCTCAAATGGGGGCTCATTCGATGATAACCCAACCAGCCGCCGGACCCTGACCCGCAGATCCCGGTGTTCAGCTCGAGGGGCGTCGTGCAGTACAAGGATATCCCCAGCGACGCACACGGCTGCGGAGAGCAAGCTCTCATGCCTGAGATGCCTAACCAGCACGACACGACCACGACGTTCTACTTCCATGGCAACCTGACCGGCCTTCCCAGCCATCCGTTCCTGCCGAAGGTCCGAGGTCGCGTCGACGAGCGCCTGTTCATCACGCTCGGCAAGGGCTCCATCTGCAGAGGGAACAGAGCATCCTGCAAGAGGGGCGGAAGCGACGAGTCCATGGAGGTGGCGTATATGAATAACGTCTCCTTCCATCTCCCCGAGGAGACGTCACTGCTCGAAGCACGGTACCACGGCAAGATGGACGGAGGCGTGGCGGTGCAGGAACTGCCGAGCCGGCCGCCGGTGACGTTCGACTTCACCGACCCAGCGCTGATACCGGTCGTCGCCGGCGGGAAGCTGGAGGAGTACGAGCCGACACGGAAGGCGACGATGACGCGGCGGTTCCGGCACAACGCGACGGTGGAGGTGGTGTTCCAGAGCACGTCGACGATGCAGAGCGACTCCAACCCGATGCACCTCCACGGGCACAACTTCTTCGTGCTCGCGCAGGGCCACGGCAACTTCGACGCGGCGAGGGACGCGAGGAGCTACAACCCCGTCGACCCGCCGCTGAAGAACACGGTGCAGGTGCCGAGGCTGGGGTGGGCGGCTATCCGGTTCGTCGCCGACAACCCCGGGGCGTGGTTCATGCACTGCCACTTCGAGTTCCACATCGCCATGGGCATGGCGGCCGTGTTCGAGGTGGAGAACGGGCCGACGCCGGACACGACTCTGCCCCGCCGCCTGCGGATCTTCCGAAGTGTATAAAACAGAAGGATTAAGGATATGGATGTGCTAGTGTTGACTGTTTAGGAGGACTTGACAGTTCATATATATGCTTGTTACAATAAGATTATAAGTACAAGAAATTTGGGGTCTGCGAGAATTAGATATTTGCTAGGAAGATCATGGAACTAGGTAGTTATCACATAATAAAAGCACTACTACTTTTTTTTAAATTCAATTTTACTTCTTTTTTAAAAATATAATTGCAATTTATTCTTGGTTCAAGAAAGACGCCAACTTTGCTAGTAGTTTGTTAAAAATATCAATTGCTTCAAGGCTAGTGCCCCGTCGCACGTCGGAGCTCTGCCGCATCTAGCTTATGCACACGGCGGAATGCACATCTACAGTAAAATCCTAAAATTTGCATATTTTTTTTGAACTATTTAAATCTGAATTTCTGATATTTTTCCTATTTTTGGATTTTATAAATGATTTTTCCTATTTTTAGATTTATAAAAATAATTTACAGTAGAAAAAATAAAACTTCAATATTACTGAAAATAATTTTGTTAAGTCCCAAATGTCTCATTATATTTTTTAAGAATTTTTTAGAATTTTTAAACATTATTTACTATCTTTCCAAAAACATTTTCCTTTTATTTAATAAAAAATGGACCGGCATGTCAACAACAGCCATCTTCTAGCACGAGCCGAACAAAGAGCTACCTACTCTTCTGTCCTCCATTAGTAAGAGTTTGGAGCTTTAGAATACCATAATTTTCTAATCCATTCTTTCCAAAATTTCGCCAAATCAATCTCCAAATCTTCATCTTTCCATTCCCGACCTTATTTACTAAATTTGGTGCTCAAATTTCGCATTCTTTCTATTTCAAAAGCTTCCATAGTTGAGCCTTTCGCACAACCTGTTCCTCCACTCATCCCAAGCTCTCATGCCCTAGTTTGCTAGGAATTGCGAAGAACCAAAGAGCGACCCGAATGCCAACTGATGTGATCCGTCCTTGTTGCCGGTACCTCGAAGCTTCGATCACCAAACTGTCTACATTACGAGGTATGCAAGGATCTCCTCTTTGTTTCCTCTTATTCAATTTTACCTTCCTCTCCTCCATTAAAAGAAATTTTGCCGGTTTATCTCTATGTCCAAACACCGTTATTCATCAATTTGCACCACCATCCATGCCCCTTCATCACCGCCAGCTACATCGTTGGGGTCACCACGTCGCCACCTTGCCAGTGCTCTCCATTGACTTCCTCCTGGCCCAAGCTACTGGCCCTACACCATGCTCCCAAAGTGTGTGCGTTCTGTGATAGGTTGCTACAGTAGAATGAAGCTACCGTAACCATGAACAGTATTGATAAATAGTGTCACGTGCTACAGTCCCATTCTGACACTTTTTATGCAATTTCTAACATTCTGAGAGCCTGATCTCCTTCTTTCGAGCTTCAAATCCAGTGATTCAAATTTCTAAATTCTTCTAAATTTAAGCTCTACCTTTTAGTGCCATTATTTTTATTTTTTTTGAATTTTATTTGTATTTATTTTATTTATTTGGATTTGTTCTTCATGTGTAGATGTTGCCGCCGAAAAAGTTCCGTCAAACTAACAAGAGGTAGAACCAGCAACATTCAATAAAGTCAAGTCTTCCTTGATCATGTTGATTCCAAATTTCTAAAATATCTATGTTGTTTTTAAATTATTGTATGCTTACTTTTATGCAATGTATTTTAAATTCAGTTACAGTGATTAGTTATATTCTAGAATTGTTGTGACCTCATTGGCATTGATCATTTTGTACCTCTTATCACCCTAGGTGGCATTAGCTATATTATTTAATGATGGTTAGTAGAGTAGCATAGAAAGGTAGTATTGCTTAGTCCAGCTTAAACATTTTGGTATTATGGTATTATAGGAATCATTTCAAAACATTGTTTAAACTTATTTGTGAAGTTGCAGCAAGAGGTATTGATACTGCTATTTAAATAAAATAAATTAGAAAAATGGTTTAGATTAGGGCTAATGGATTGTATGGCAGGTGCAGGAATGGATTGTATGGCAGGTGCAGGAAGCACGAAACATTGTTAGCTTCACTACCGTACTTTGGTCACCAAAGTGTGTGTTACCATGGATCGAGCATTACCGTACAACCACAAATCTATGTGGGTATGACCTAGCTAATTAATTTATGTATCTCGTTATTAGCTTCACTAGTTGGTGGAATGTGTCAGATGGAGACAAGCGCAAGAGAGGACTTCCGACTGGGCAGATTGATCCTTTCGGCGATGAAATCCTAGCGGACGAAGTTAATAGTGGGGTTGGATATTGTAAAGGCCTTGTCATGATCTCTCTGTGGCTCACCAATGAAAGTGTGCTAATAACAATTTTACAAAGAGTGAACATGTCATGTGAGTAAAGTTGTACACACTCTGCAAAGTTAAAACTACTTAAGTAGCTATGCCTACGGTCAAGAACGGCGAGGTACGCTTTCACATTGTAGTTTTTTTGGTTTTTTTTTAAATAAAAATGGTGGTTTGAAATTCGTTAGTAGATGAAACTCTCGGGTTATGGTATGATAGTTGGAGCTAGTTAGGTAGATGGAACATATTTTAGTTGTCTTATTATATTCAATTATTACAACTACATTTAGCCAAATGATGCTTTATAAATTACTAGTGGTATTTAAAGTTAAACATTGCTTCATACTACATAAGCCATACTAAGCCTTTATTTGTTTAGCCTTGTATATAGTTATCATGTATTATGCTTCCAAGACTTGCAGAGTATATTTTGTACTCACCTTTGCAACATTCAACTTTCCTCAGAAGAGTGCACAAAAACAGAAGGTGACTACGAGTTCTTTGCTTGTGGTTACGATGAAGATGATCTGGATTACTAGGACTCGTACCCCAGTCGATTATCTGTTGGGCAAATAGATGGGCTTATCCTATCGCTGTTTATTTTCTTTCTATTGTTACTTTATTGAACTCAAGCCATGAGTCTATTTATTTGTTGTTGGCGTATTCCGCCGGACAGGACCCCGTCAACAAACAGGGTTGACTACTCCCAGGATGGAAGGTATGGTTCGGTAGAGGGCGTCTTCGTGACTGGAAACCCTAATAGCTCTCTACGATGGATCCTGGGGATCAGCAGATCAATGGACACGGTGATGTACCCAGGTTCGGGCCCCCAGCACGGGAAATAGGCCTACGTCTTGCCAAAGCTTTGTTGAGGAAGTGTGGAGGCGATTACAATGGTTCTCCTGGACTTGTGCTTCTCCCAAACTTCCGACCTCTATCCTTTTTCTCCTCTACCCCCCATGCACCGAGTCGCCCTTATATAGATGGGCCGGCTCGGGCAGGTGAGAAGATGATGCTATACTGATCTACGACTCATTAATTACACCCATCATTCGAGCCTTATCTCACTGACCCATGACTCATTTATTACGCCCGTCGATGTAGCCTTTTCCTTCAAGCCCCATTTAATGCCGCTGCGTGGCTTCGCCCGGTCCGCCCGGGATATGACACTCCTGCGATGGGTTTGGTGAGAGGCGTCAGAGGGATGGGCCGTTGTCGTGTCGATAGCAGAATTCTCCTCAATTAATGGCCCTAACGCAGCATATCAGGGGAAGGAGACTTCGAGGCGAAGCCTTCTCCTTATTCCTTTGGTCGCCTCCGTGGCCTGACAACGGGGGCCCAAACGCCCGCCCACTTGCCAGGCCGCCTCTTAAGCCGACGCCCAGCGGGCAGGGCTTGATCGCCCACCTGCCCACCAGGGCACCACGTGGGCCGCTTCGCTGCAGCAGAGCGTAAGTCGCCCACCGCCGCCAGGGGCCATGCGGCTCCTCGCCGGTGGGCGGGCATGATCGCCCACCGCCGCCAGGCACCACGCTGCCGCCGCCCGCGAGCCCTAGCGAGCCGCTGTTCAGGCGGGCGTGATCGCCCACCGCCGCCAGGCCACGCAGCTCCTCACCCGACGGCAGGCATGATCGCCCACACCTTGCGTTGCCATCTTGGGCAGCTTCTTGGGCCTACAACTTACTGGCGGAGAGGGTACCCCGGTGCAAAGTACACCGACATCTGTAATAGTTGGTCATAAGGCCAGTACCTTTTGGTTAATTAATATTATTTGATTCGTGATATTGAAAGATCATATAGAGGTCTATCCAGGTTTGTGATAAGTTATTGACAGTGTTTGAGCATGTGGTGCTCAAGTTTGAGTTTGTTTTGAATTCTATTTCGAAATTAGAGCAATTTGATGTACTATCAAGTCAGAGCTGCACAAACGGCCTTGGAGGCGTGGTAGTGCTGGCCAGGCGACGCTACAACCTGGGATAGGCGGTAGTGCTGGCCTATCGGAGCTACTGGCTATAGACGTAGTAGTTTTTTCCAGAGAGGGGTCTCTCGAGCACTTCATGGGCAAGTGGTATTACGAACTATCTGGGAGCGGTAGTGCTGAGGGAGCAGTACTACTGACTCAAAGGCGCGGTAGTTATTTTTTAAAAAGGGTCACTTATGGAATTTTAGAGGCAGTGGCACTACCGGCTACCTAGGAGTGGTAGAACCAGTGGTGCGGTACTATCGTCCCTAGGAGGCGGTAGTGCCGACTTTTCAGTGATATGTGAATTAAATTTTATTAATTTAATTGCATATATTTGTGAATAGTGCTATGTGATGTGTTTTTTGTCTATGTTGGTTGCAAGACTCCGGGGCTATGTTATGGTGAGAAGAAGGTGAGACTGAGACTAAGTTAGAAAAGTTGAGGTCCAAAATAGTCAAGGAATATCGAAAGATGATTGAGACTAGGAAATGCTTGCAAGCCGAGAAGATAAGGAACCGGAGCATGGTGCACTAGGGATGAAAATAGCGGGCAATGGCATAAACCGGGACTAGACTCAGAGAGGTGTTAAGGTCCAAAACAGTCAAGGAAAATGATGCCGCCACGGTGAAGCATAAAAGGACACGTGGTAGTCAAGTGACTTTTGGCCCGCTTGCAAGCGAGGATGGTTCAGGGAGTCCAAATGTGTGAGATGCTTGGCGGTAAGTCATTAGGGCCACGTAGAAAGCGCGAAGCATGGCGATGCTTCAAGGAGAAGGAAGACAGGTTATTGGGGTAAATTGGTAATTTATCTAATGCTGACAGTTGAGGCGGTTTGGAAAATTGTGGCGGTGGCCTAGCTAAGTGGTTTAGGTCATGCCAAAGTAACATTGGATGCAAATTCGGGCTCATAGAGCAAATTTGGTGTCTATATGTTGACCGCTTTGAGAAACGTGCTTGTGTGAATATAAAACCCGTTAAGAGTGTTAGTTTCCCGGTTAGCCCATGTAAATATGGATGATATCCACTTAGGGCAGTCTCAACCCATGGTTTCTTTGAACAGTGTCTAAAAGAGAGAGAGCAATAAACCAATGCATAGTTTCTCAACCCATGGTTTCCATGAATAGTGTCTAGAGGAGAGAGAGAGAGCAATAAACCAATGCATACATCACAAACACACCTTAATCAGCATGTAGAAACGTCCAACCCCGATTTTGCCCGTTTCTTGCGTCTTGATGCCCGCACCGACTTAGTTTCTTGCATGAGACACGGTTTCTTTGTTTTTCCTTCTCTCCCCTCCTTAATTCCTATGCCACATCAAATTTTTGCTTAGTTGGCAGCGTAATTAATTCTATAGACACCAGCTGAGGTAGAGGGTTGGGACTGCCCTTATAGTGTCTAAGTTTAGGGTTAGTGTTGCCTATACTATGGCCCTGTTTGGGAGAGCTCCAGCCTCGGCTCGGCTCGAGATCGACACTTATAGGTTAAAATAAAGTAAATTAAGTTTATATTTTTAGTCTAAAATGTAAACAAAATGATCTACCTAAACACTAATGTACTCACAGCTCCAGCTCCATAAATTTCTGGAGCTAGAAATACCCTGCTCCACCAACTCCACAGATTTTGGTGGAGCTGGAGCTGTCCCAAACACCCCCTATATAAGGAGATGTAGTGGGAGGCGAGAATTTGAGACCTTAGACTTAGTCACTAGAGAGGTTTAGGTTTTCCACATGATTTTTTATACTATGTGGGTGTGAGTGCTACTTAAGTGTTTTGCCCTCAGGTAAGAGACTTTGTAAAACTCTTTTCATGATCTGAATGTAAATCATAATTTTACTCAAGTGTTTGCCTCAAGTTTTGATTTTCTTCTTGATCTATTTTTGTGGTTTCTTCCTTACTTGATCTCATGCTATTAAGGATGTATGATTGATAGATGTATCATCTGTAGATCATCCCTCAATCATCTAGACAAGTTTCTTCTTAATCAACCAAGTTTCTCCAAGAAACCAGTTTTTGAGTTGAGAAGAAAGTTTTTGAGATAGAACTTGATCCTATTGGTTTGAAGGATCTTTCTTGAGTGTTATTTCTTGTTGTGACATGTGAGAGACCATCTAAGGTCATCTTCACTATTAAATCCCCACTAACTGTAGGGTCGAGGATGCGCCTAGAGGGGGGTGAATAGGCGTTTTACAAAATTAATCGCTCACTAAAATCGATCGCTCTAATACACCCTAAGTCAAAACCTAATCAAAGATATATGCGGAAGCGATAAACTCGGTTTTGACAATTAAGGCCTAAATCAACTAGGTTCACTATGTGCACTATCTAAATTATGTCTCTACACAAGAATTGCTAAATTGATCAACTAAATAATACTAGCAATTCTAATTCAAACAATTGATAAATATTCAATAATGTAAAGTGCTTGAATATAAATGAGACAAGAGGCAACCAATATTTTTCCGTGGTGTTCGGAGACTTGCCGGTCTCCCCTAGTCCACGTTGAGGCTAGCCCACACTTGGACCGGCTCCCGCTCGAGCACCCGCCTCTTTCCACTAGTCGTGGTTTTTCACGCTTTCGCGTAGGCTCAACCCGAACCTTCACAAACTTCGCCAGGGCTTCTCACAACCTTGAGAGCTCCAAGACGACGCCACGCCATCTAGGAGTCGGCAACCTCCAAGAGTAACAAGCCGCTCCTTCACTTGAACTTCACCGAGCACAACGAATCGCTCCGGTGATCACCAAGTGCAACACATGCACAAGGCCTCCCTCAAGTGCAACACATGCACAAGAGGCTCTTAAATCACTTCCTAATTGCAACACATGCAATTAGTCTCACTCTTAAGCTCAAGAGGCAAATAGAGAAGAGCAACACATGCACACAACTCCTACACACAGCAACAACTCCAGCAACAATTGCCCCAAGCCCCCCAAGGGGGTATTTATAGCCCCCACCAAGAAAACTAGCCGTTAGGGGGCAAAGCAGTAACTTGACATTTTATGGTACTACCGCCCTCTAAGGGCAGTAGTACCGCCTGTGAGCTGTGATTGCGGCTAACGACCATATATCCTATTACCGCCCTCAGGTAGTGTAGTACCGACTTTCTTGGTACTACCGCCCCACCGAGCGAGTAGTGCGGCCCTCGACATCGGAAAACACTTCATCTTTGGAATAAAACTACATGAGCAAACTTAGGTAGTACCGACTTACGGTACTACCACCTAACTTCCCTAGTAGTCTGCGGCCAGCAGGAGAAATTCAGAATTTCAACTCAAAATCCATTTCTCCAAAATCAACTTTATTCTTTGAGCCATAAGGATGATCAACACATGATCATATACACGTGCAAAACACATTTGCACCAATTCAACCCATGCTCAAAGAATTTCAACCAAATTGCAAAAACACATTTTTAATCAACTCAAGATCTATTTGCAAAAGCGTATTAAGCAAATCAAACTCGAGTTTATGAGATTAATCCCCTAGCCATGTGAAGGTCAACACAAGACCGGTCAACTTGCCAACACCGTTGCAAGCCCCACTCACATGCTCTCGGGATTCCGGACTCATAAACCTCGGT
>JAYEVE010000297.1:0-65857 GCA_036346375.1 Guadua angustifolia
TGGGACTTGATCGCCGTGCGAGCGAGAAGTGGATGTCGAACTCGGCGAACTCCATGGCCCACTTAAGCTATCCCGTGGCGTCTTGATTCCTAGGATCTCCCTAAGCGGAAAGTTGGTCGAACGGCGACCTTATGAGCTTGGAAATAGTGGCGCAGCTTCCTCAAAGCCACGAGCAGTGAGTACAAGAGCTTCTGGACCTCAGGGTACCGCTCCTTCGGTCCGTGCAAGACTTCGGGCGTAGTAAATTGGTCGCGCGCCTTCCGCTCGGCCGCCAACCAGCGCCACGGCACAGGGGGTGCGTGAGGTATAGCAAGAGCGGCTCCCCCGACCTCGGCGTGGCCAAGATCGGAGGGCTAGATATGTACCGCTTAAGCTCCTCGAAGGAGCGGTTAGCTTCTTCCGTCTAGGCGAAGCCCTCGTGCCTGCTGAGTGTCTTGAAAAAGGGCAAACCGCGCTCGCCCGACCGGGAAATGAAGCAACTTAGGGCCGCCATGCGTCCGGTCAAGGCCTGGACCTCCTTTACAGAGCTCGGAGGCCGCATCCTTTCAATGGCTTCAATTTTCTCCGGGTTGGGACCGATGCCTTGCGGCCCAATGAGATAGCCAAGCACCTTACCCGCTTTCATCCCAAAGACACATTTCTCAGGATTAAACTTTATTCGATGACCTATCTGGTCCTGGAAGGTCTTCGCATCAATATTTGGAAAATCGTATTTGGCGTTCCATGAACCGAAAGACATGGTCGTGTAGCGAGCGTCTTGAATGGCGTGATGAAGGAGGTCTTCTCTTAGTCCCCGAGGATAAGTTGATCTGGTGATAGCCGAATAGGCATCCAGAAGCTCATCACTGGGACTTTGCCGTCGCGTCGACCGGTGGTCATCTGTGGCGGCGTGAAAGTTGTCCTTCAGGCCAGGCGGCGTTCGAGCGGTGTGGTCGACACACATCGCCACTTGCCACCCTTTTCTTAGCGATGACCGTGATTCTTGACCCTCCAGATGCTCGACCTCTCTAGCGGCCGACCTTGAGGAGCTTGTCGAGTTCATCGAATGATCGCTTTGCTTCTCCGGAAAAACGCTGAGCCGGCTCCACGGGTTTTTATCGGGCGAATAGCTAGCTTTGTCTTTGAATTACTTCCCTTGAGACTCCGGGCATGTTGGACGGTTCCCAGGCGAACACGTCTACGCTCTTCTGGAGGAAAGTAATGAGCTCGAGTTCCTATTTGGGATCTAAGAAAGATCCCAAATGAAAGACCTTGGTCGGGTCAGCCTCGTTCAGAGGGACCGCCTTGGTTTCTCCTCCGGGCTGGAGGGTAACTTTGGGTTGAGAGTGCGCCGGCTCTTGGTCGGGGCCGCGCTGAGACAGCTGCCCGACCATGTCGAGCAACTTCTCGTCGCAGTTCAAGGCCACCCTATGGTCGCCTTTGATGGTGATGACGCCCTTCGGCCCGGGGACCTTCAGGCACTGGTAAGCGTGGTGCGTGGCGGCCATGAACTTGGATAGGGCCGACCTGTCGAGGATGGCATTGTAGGCCGACTTGAAGTCAACGACCTCGAAGTTGATTAGCTCGGTCCGGAAGTTGTTGAGGCTTTTGAACGTCACGGGCAGGACGATCTGGCCAAGAGGCTTGATCAAGGTGCTCAGGACGATCCCGAAGAACGGGACAGCTATGCTCTTGATCCTGGATCGAGGGACTTACATCTCGTCCAGGACCGTAGCAGATATGAGATCCAGGGAGCTCCCGCCGTCGACGAAAACCCGGCCTACTTTGGCATTGCTGATGGTCGGGCTCACGACCAACGGGAGCTTCTGAGGCTTGGTCATTCCGAGGGGACAATCGTCCTTGGAGAAGGTGATGGACAGCTCGGACCACCTGAGCTGCTGCACGGGTGGCTTGCCTTGAGCGATATGGCAGACTTCCCGCGCTGCCTCCTTCAGGTCCCTGCGGGATTTGTACACCGAGCCCCGAATATGCGGCTATGTGGTTGTGGGGCTCTGGTAACCCATGTTATCGCGTCGTTATCGCGGGACCCTTCCCTTCTTTGCTCTCTCCTTTTCGGGAGAGTGGGCATGGGGCCAGCCGTTATAGAACTTCTCCAGGCGGTATGCTCGAGTCCAAGCGATTCGCGAAGGTCGTGGCCGATCGCTGATGGAGCAGGCGATGGCTTCGCCAAAGGGCACTCCTTTCTTCGCGACCATGGCTGCGCGACCGATTGATAAATCGCCACCTTGGTCGTTGCTACCTTAGTCGTTGCCTGCATGGTGCGGTGACCTCGCGCCCCTTGAATTGCCGATTGGCGGAGCCGTGACGAGCGGCGGCAGCAGCGGCCACCACGTCGGCGCATGCGACCTCTTCTTCTTCTTGATTTTCTTCTCGACAGAGCTCGAGTGTTTTTTAATAAAAATAGAGGTGGAGCTTCTATATCGAAACTCTAACTCAATATAAGTATACCAATGTTATATCTATCGATCTATTGTCAAGTAAATTCCAAATTCATAAATATTAAATAAAAGAGATAAAAATATCAATTAGTCAATAGAATATAGACTTAGGACAATAGAATACAAAAATCAAACAACAGTTATCACAACAAAAGGCATTTAGGCATGAGGCATTGCATTAAGACTTAGCGCAATTTTTTATACCGAGCAAAGCAATCAGTGGCGCTAGCGAATTAGTCTGGCTTTGGTGTCATCGTCCTAGCGATCAATATGAAGCTAAGAGGTTCCTCGTCCTCAGTCGCTCCTCCTTGCCGATCGCCTCAGTTCCTATCTGGGTTACAGCGTCTGCGTTAATGCATTGGTCGGGCGGAGTGAACCTCGGTTCCTCTCTAGGCTCTAGAGATGCTTGTTCGGCCGCTGGCTAGACGGTGCTCTGTGCAGTTGATTCCTCTCCTCTAGTAACGCGCGTTCCGACAGCTCTCGACAACGCGTGTTCCGCCCAGCGCTCTAGCTGGCGATGCATATTTCGCCCGGCGCTTCTCTGGCGATGCACATTCTGCCCTGCGCTCTAAGTGACCGATAACTCTTTTCGGACCTCTGTCGCCTATCGGCTACCCGCCTGCCCTGACCCTCGTGCATGTCTGGCACCCTCGACTCCAGGTCTCCGGCGCATATCGATGCCGGCGTGCCGTGGCGAGTTCTCACGAATCAGCCACCCGCTGCGTGGTCATGCATACCCATGTGTCTACTGCTTGCAATCGCCCGTGCGTTGGTTTGCCGCTTGCAAGACAACACCGACATTGTTCGTCTCTCGAACTCCTGGTGTTGCACTACAGTAAAGGATGCTGAATACTGTACAAGGTGAAAACCCATGAGAGTAAAGGAGTCTATGACTAATTTTGATGACTCACTTGCCTAGGAGTATTGTTTTTTACTTTTCTTCTTACATCTTACTTCAGTTGCCAGTTCTTAAACCTGCCAATTTGCCACTATGACGCCATATCTCTATTTCTTTCTAACGTTAAGTATACTCGGAGGAGGAGAGGTTTGGCCTATCTCTTCACTCTGCTCATAGCATAGAACTTTCTACTTTACTATAAAGATTGTTCTCACTCTGTTCAAGAGATCAAACCCATGTTATGTCGCACTCTCTGACATTAGTATGCCTTCCAACCGAATCTCGTCGAAAAATCTTGATCGCTAACATTGAGTTCTTCCAAAGAGGAAGAGATGATCGGATAAGCATTTCAAGGGCTGGTCGGTGATTAGTCGAGGACGGGGTTAACAAAATCGAATTTTCAATTTTCAAAATAGGTAAAATCGAGCAAAAATAAATTATAAATCGAAAAAATTTGAATTCAAAATTTTTAAACTCGACGATCAAACAACAATGGAAAAAAATGTAAATCAAGCGATTTTAACCAATTTTCACTCAGTTTTCTTCAAATTTTGACCATTTTTTATTTTCAAAGCGATTTTCACCAATTTTTTGAGCAATTTTTGGTTTTCAGCACATCGAAGGAAAATTGAAAAAATCCAAAAATAAAAAATAAAAATCCCAATTAATCTATAAAACACCTTAGAGAAATTTAAAAAAATTTGAAATCATTTATTGCTTCTAAAAAAATCCAAAAGCGCAATTAATGAAAAGGAACAAAGACAACATCGATTTTATAAATATTTAAAAGATTTATTATGTTATGAAATTTTAACATAACTATAATTAGTGCCAAATAATCATGTACTAAAATTTTTAGAAATATTAGACTTCATTTATTGCCTATATAAAAACAAAAATAGAAATTGCATATCTGATGATAGTAGCACTTTCGAATTTTTAAAAAATACACAAATCGATCATCATATGAAAATTTTATAAAATCATTATAATTATGTTAGAACATCATAAAAAGTTTAAGAAATATTAGACTTCATTTATTTCCCTAGAAAATAAAAAAGCTGAAGAGCATGTATTCAACAAGTATCACTATCGAAATTTTGAAAACTACATAGGTCGATAATCATCTAAAATTTTATAGCATCATTAGCATTGTCTCGGGACCTCACAAAAAATTTCAAAAAATTTAACATTTTTTCAATTTTTAATTTGCATTGAACTCCACGGTTTAGTAAGCGGTTTTATTATCAAAAGGCTCGGTGTAGTAAAAATCGTCGATTTTTGAACCACAGTCGGGACCATGCAAAAGCACATTACTTAGGCCTGTTTGGGGGTTTGTGGTTGAAATTGTAAAAGCTGATTTTGGCTTGTTATCTTTGTAAGCATTGTAGCTTTTCTTAAGATTTGTTTGATAAAGTGGTCGTAAGTTGGGCTGCTGCATTGTAAATGGTAGTGTTTAAATAGTGAAATGACCTTGAGAGTTACGAAGGCTTGTTTATCGTTGATTTAACTTAAATATTGATCTTTTCGATTATATTTGTAAAAATATTAAGTGATAAACTAACTAAGCATTAGTTATATTTTATTTTTTCACATTATTACATATATTTTGCTTATTTTTCTTCATCAACCTTTCACTCAAATTAACAGAAAAACTACCATATCATGTCTAATACTAAAAGCTCTAAATGTGTTGAGCATGACTGTGATTGGTAGCACTAGCTTCCACTTTGCGTAAAAGCTAGCTTTTCCCCGGTGATTCTTGCATGGTAACCATAAAACCGAAGCATGCTTGCATCAAGAAAACCAAGGACAAACCGGAACGACACAAACGGGCCAAAAGGGGTTGAAAGAGCTTAACTTATCACTGCATATCATCTAATCAATATGTGCAAGTACATGACAACATATAAGAGGCGAGAGGGTTGAAAGAGCTTAACTTTTCAGCATTCGAAGGGAAGGAGGCGAGAGGCAAGTACATAACAACATATAAGACCGTCAATTTCCTCAATATGTGCATAAATTCTAGTAATCCAATCAAAACACAAACACCATTGTACCAATTAAGTGATGAATAACTGAGCAATAACCCCAAAAGGTGCGATATTAACTGTCATATAGCAAAACACATTCGTACTCTGTATCTCTAGTCACAAAAGGTGCAATATCCACTATCACATAGCAAAACACATTCCTATTCTCTAGTACTCATCAAGGAATTAGCAATTAAATCACGAAGAGTACCCATGTCTCCATCATCCACTGGCATGTCATTTTCACTAACCATTGCAGATGATGCTTCTCGAGGAACCGCTGGTATGTAGTTCTCATCCTCATCACACCTCTGAAATAGACGATCTTGTATAGTACTTTCCTGAATGAAGTTATGTAGTGCCATACATGCCATTATGATCTTCTTCTGCCTCTCCACTTCAAAACTTGGTAGTTTCAATAATATTCGTCATTTCATCTTTAACACTCCGAAGGCTCGTTCAATCACATTACGAAGAGAAGAGTGACAAAAATTGAACCACTCCTTCCCTCTTGGTCCTCGACCCCGTTGCCACTCCGGAACATGATACTTTTGGCCTTTATATGGAGCGAGATATCCCTTTCGATTAGGGTATCCTGCATCGATAAGATAATATTTTCTTGTACACACACATAATATGTTAAACATTTAATGATACAATGGGAAAAATTTTGATCATTTGAAAGATAAAATAATTACCTCCAGGTGGATGTGGGAAGTGATCTGAATACTTAAACAGCGTATCATTGAATATACGAGAATCATGTGCTGCTTCAGGCCATCCAGCTACAACAAATGTGAACCTCATGTCGAAGTCATAAATAGCCATTACATTCTGAGTAGCATAACCATGGCGACCAATATGGGTAAGTTGGTCCGCCTTAGGGACAACAACAGGTATATGTGTGCCATCTGTTGCACCAATGCAATTATTGAAGTGAGGTGCAAAACGAGAATCTTGAAGTCGTGTGTGCCTTTGTACTAAGCCCAGGGATCTTTTGGTTTGATGTTGTCTTTAGCTAAGAGTTGAAGGCAATCCAATACTTTGTTGAACTTCCTAAATATTGTTTCATTAGAATGTTTGAAACGGTTCTCCACTTGACTAAATGACTGAGGAGCACCAACCGTCCACAAGTCGCTCTAGTCGATTTCAGACCATATTTGTCCACAATTATTTCATGCAACTTATAAAAGGTAGGAATATTCATTCGAAACATTGTATAGCAATCCCTGTTATTACTAAGTTGCTCCATAACCCATTGATACCCAGTCATTTGAGGTGATGCCCTTGTTTTCTTCTTTAGGTATTGTCGGTGTATTCCACCAGACAGGCCCGTGATCTACAGACCGGGTTTTGTTCGGTAGGAGGCGTCTTCGTGGTGGCTAATCGAGGCGAAAACCTAGAGGACTCCGTAGCGGAGGTTTGGCGCCTCTGAACTAGGAAGAACAAGTGATTTTTACCCAGTTGGGCCCCTTGTGAGAAGGGTAATAACCTTACGTCTGCTAAATTTCTTATGGGGTGTATCGAACGGTCTGAGTTCTCGAGTTACAAAGCGCATCGCTAGCTTTCTCTAGTATTGCTTGGTCGTGATCTAGGATCCGATCCCCTTCCCCATGCACGGGGGCCCTTATATAGGCCAGGCTAGCAGGGGTAGGTACAAGGAGGTCATCATCTTGATCTAAACACATTTAATGCTTTCTCTCGTGTTGTCCGTTCCTCCGGCCTCATTAAATGCCTACGCGTGCCCTTGCGGTCCGCGGATGGGACCCCCTGTGACAGGTAGGTGAGGCGTCGGAGGAATGGGCTTGTTGCGAAAACCCTTGCTCTTGATAAATGCCTGCTCTGGCGAACTGCCGTTCGACCTGTCTCTGGCGGAAGGAGCCTTGGCGAAGCCACCGTCGCCCACCTTCTTGCCTTGCGGCGGGCGGCAGGCGTCCTCGCCTGGCTGCGCCACATATGCCTGTGATCTGGGCGCCAGGCGGAAGCGTGCTTTCGCCCACTTTCGCCGGCGCCCGCGAGCCGGCGCTGGCCGGTGGCCGTGATCGCCGCCCGTCGCCGAGCGACCACGTGGCTGGGCCAGGCGGCGGCGTGCTCGCCCACTGCTCGCCGGCGCCCGTGGACCGGCGCTGGCCGTGATCGTGATCGCCGCCGATGGCGGCCGCCACGTGGTTTGGCGGCGGCAGCGAGCGTGCTTTCGCCGCTGCTCGCCGGCGCCCGATGGGCAACGCTGGCCGGCGAGCGTGATCGCCGCCCGATGGCGGCCGCCACGTGAAATTTGGCGGGCGGCAGGCGTGCTTCGCCCACCTTTCGCCGGCGCCCGTGGACGGCGCTGGCCGTGAGCGCGTGATCGCCGCCCGATGGCGGCGCCCACGTGGACCGCACTTTATGCGGTGGAGAGGTACCCTAGCGTATATCGTTGTGATAGCCGGGCCTGCCCTAAGCGCTTGAGCCTCGACTCCTTTTAGAACCTTCACATAATGCACTTCAATGCTTGAGTGCGCTCTTAGGCGAGGCCACCACTCATGAGATCTGACAACCGGTCCCGGCGTATCTGCGGTTTTCCCTTAGGACCCGAAAGCGGCGCATAATTTTGTCCCTTCGTGAACCGTCGATGTAGAATGCGCATATATAGATGCATCTGCATTGGCGGTTCCATATACATTTTCTTGCGCACTTTGCTTTCTTGTTCCTTCGCCTCTTTTTCCCAAAGCTCTTTGTCTTCTTGAGCCACCATGGTGAACTCCATTCCAGCCTCTCTTGTTGGCCTTGCCGCCGTAAAGTGAATGGGGATAATCATAGCCGAAGGCACCTTCGATCTGCGTCAGGGGACCGCCACGCTGTGTGCCTCTCCAAGCGAGATCGTCTTTGCACACTTGGGCCATGATGGCGGGCCTTCTTCGCCCTTTTCGAATTTTTTCTCACCGTCCTCCATTTCTCTGAAATCCACCATCTTCATCTCACCCCAATTCTATCATCTTCCTCGCCATCTTCGCACACCTCTGTGAAATGTTCATGGGGTGATGCGAACCTTCCTCTCTTCGCCATTTCTTCATTCTGCGCGCCTGCTTGACAGCGAAGTAGTGGGGAGTTGCTATTTCGCCGGGGCGGGATGGCCTCCCGCTACATTCCCTTCAACCACGAGTCAAGCCCGGAGGGCATGGCGCGGCGATTGGCTGTACATCGAGGATAGCAATGAGAATCGGCATACTGGGGTGCCGCCGGGCCGGCGCCGCCGAAGCTGGAGCTCGCCGGTCGAAGAGGCAGCGAGCTCAGCGCAATGGCGGCCCGCATCGGCGAGTTCTGCGGAACGCCGGGTGAATGGAGGTGGTGGCCGGGACTACGGCCGGAGGATCGGCCCTCTTGGCCGCAGCGTCCGGCCCTCGTGGCGATACGGGTGACAACGACTGGCAGCGCGCGTGGCGGACGTAAGCCCTTGTATTCTTCTAGTTTCCTTACGCACATGTTTCTCCTGCGGCTTCCTACCAACCGACCGCCATCTTTTTCCCTTTCTTGCGACGGCGAGGGCAACTTTGAGAGCAAACTGGGCGGTGGCTTGCCGCGATCTTCTTGGTCCCAATCGACACACCTTTTCGGCGGAGGCCGGCCGCTCGCCGACACAGGAGCTGCGCGGGCTGGTGGTCGAGCTACTCCGCCGATGGACTCCACAGGCCGGCCGTGATCCGCCTCGCGGCCCCAGTGATCGGGGCGTGCTGCCGCCGCGATCGGGTCGCATGAACAAGCGGCGGTCGCCCGCCGACACTGCTGAGCTCGGACCTAAGAGGCGGGCCACGGACCAGCACCGCCACCACCGGCCCGGCCGTGGCGGTACCCCTTCAAGGCGGGGGCACAGATGCCCCAGCGACTTCCTGCCAGCGCGCCGCCGCCGCCAAGCTGACCGGCTCGGAGCCTTCACAGCCAGCGCCCGGCAGCTGCGGCGCCGACAACCCCAGCGCGGGAGCTCGAGGCCACCTTCAGCAGCGGCCTCACGCTCCCGAGCAGCAGGCTTGAGCGGCGCCACCATGGCCCCTCGAACGCGCCAAGGTGCCAACACCTGGCGCCCAGGCGGCGGAGGCCTCTGCGCGGCGCCTCCGCCGCCTGCGCCGCCCGGGCGAGACATGCAGCACCGGCGCCGCCGGAGTTCTTGCCCCTCGCGCCGCCACCGCCCGCCCGGGCGCGTCGAACTCTTCACCCAGTAAGCGAGATGCAGCGGCACTAGGCACCGTTCTTCTTTGCCGCCTCGGGCATGGTGCCCGAGCAGCCCATGACTTGCCTCGGTGGCGGCGGTGGGCGGGGCGGAGAAGCGGCAGGCTGGCGCGAGAGAGACCTAACACGACCGCAATCACGGCGGCCAGGCGGAGCGGGCGAGACTGGCGGAAAGGGCGGCGACGAAGACCTCGACACTTGAATCGCCAATTGCGGCGCAATCTCGCGACCATCTTTGAAGAAAGCGTTCAGCGCGCCAAAGGTGCTGGAACCCTTAGGCGTGGTGAGTCGCCTGGAGGACTCGGCGCTTCAGTCGCCCATCGACCAACCGAGCAGCGGGCGTTCACGAGACTCCCGCCGCCCTAGCCGCTCGCTCGCGCCACGGAAGGGCGCCGGTCGCGATCATGGCATAACCTACGCCGCCTTTCTTTGCGCCATGCGCATGACAGCGCCTTTGATCCCATGGCGGTGGTGACGGCGGTGTCGAGACGCGGAAGCGGCGGCTTCGAGCGGAGCGGTCTTGGCGGTGCGCGAATCGTGGGCCAGAATCTGCGGGTGGAACAACGGTCATGGGCGTCTCCACCCCTGGCTGTCGAAGGCGGCAAGCGAAGAACTTCGACTTGGCGGGGCGAGTGAGTGGCGGCTTTCTTTCTTTCCCCTTTTTTTTGTTGCTTTTGTTGATGACCTGCGTCGAAAACCCTTGGACAACTTTTGGATGAATGTTAGATGTTTTGTCGTTATTCATGCGTTTGCTCATTTTGCATGCTTGAATTCACGCATTTGCTTGTTAGGCGGCCGTCATTCGATTTAGCCAAGGCGCTTTTTAGAAACACCTAATTTAGGGTAGCGTTTCTAAGTCACCTTAAGTGATTTCATGTGCTTGCATTGTGATCGCGAGCATAGATTATCACGGACCACATAAAATGTAGGTGAAAAATGTCCTTCATCGAACAAGGAGCATAAGACCACAGCAAGGCCTTAGCGTCGAGTTTCGCGCAGAGATTATCGCAGTTTCAACCTTCCGGAACTTATACCACGATGATCGCTTAAAAATATGCTCACGGTAATGGCGGCGAAACAACAAGTTCTCGGAAGTGCTCTTAGGCGAAACACTCAGCGGAGCGACCGGTGATTGCTTGAGGAGCCAACCGAGGCGTCTGAGCCGTGTAGGAGTCTTGTGTCTAGCGACACTCCGATGACTTGGTCTCGCCGGGACGTTAACATAGCACATCTTCTCTTATCATGAGGCCGTTGGTTTCCAACATTTGCGATAACCAGCGCATCTTGACCTATCTCGGGATATGATCGCAAGGAAATGGCCAAAGAAGCGCGGTATAAAAGCGCTTATCTTATTTCGCATGCCGCGGGATGAAGCGACTTGATTATTTGGCGAAACCTGATGGGGCTGCTAGGCGAGCGGCTCGAAGCTCGGGCGGCGACCCAAAACCTTAGGCGACCGACCTTCGGCCAGGCGACCCGACAAGCCGGTAGCCGAGGCGAAACGGACGAATGGCCAGCGGCGACTCGGGAACCGGGCAAAAGCGACCCCGAGCAGCAGGCGACCGACCTTCGGCCGGGCGACCCGACAAGCCCGGCCGGGCGGAAACCTGACGATGATAGGCGGCGACTCGGGGAACCTTGGCGGCGACCCCGAGCCACCTGGCGACCGACCTTCTGGGCGCAAGGCGACCGACAAGCCGGTAGCCGGGCGAAACCTGACAGGCAGGCGGCGGCTCGAACTGGCGGCGACCCCGAACCCTTTAGGCGACCAACCTTACGGCAGGCGACCAACAAGCCGGTAGCCGAGGCGAAACCTGACGAAAGGCTGGCGAGCATTTCGGGGGCTAAGCGGCGACCCCGACCCGGCATTGGGCGACAGCGAAGGCGAGGCCTTCGAGGAAGTAAGCGACATCGTTATGCTTACCTGCTAGCGTCTGGGGCTGACTCACAAGAAGGTGAGTAGGCATCTGGAGAGGTATCATAAGGTAAGCTTTAAAACATTCTAAGCCCGACATGAAGTGTCTGGCTCGCCTGTTTGGATCCTAAGTCTTTGTGAAATACCAGAATTCGATCCAGGTGGCGCCATGTGCTCAGCGGCGAGTTTCTGGGGGTGGCATTAGGCCGGCGCTCGTGGTGACGACCAGCGGTGCTTGAGGAGCCAACCCGAGGCGTCGAGCAGCGTCGAGCACCGTACCTAGCCGCCCCGATCGCTGAGCCAAGTATACAGGCGTCGAGGATCGTCATGGACTCCACAAAGGAATTAAGCGCCGCGGAACGGCGACATTCATGCGCATATTAGCCACTCAAGAGCTGTCGAAGAGGAATAATAATGGCGAAGCAAAAAGATTTTTTAAGACATGACCTTCTTGATCGCCAATTGGCCGACCGGCCGAGGAGAGGGCGTACCTCGAAAGGTGTTGGAACAAACTCTTTGGTGCCTAATTCCCTTAAGGGTAGAACTTAGAGACGACTCGATGTTGTAGGGTTAAATCGACTCTCGCCGTCTCGATGGCTAACCGTGCCGCCGGGCGAGATCTTGAGACCACCTTGAAAGGGCCTCCCGGGAAGCGGCTTATGTAACCCGGCATCGTCTGGTCTGCGCAAGACCAGGTCACCCCGCGGTGTTCTCTCGAGACCGGGTGGCGTGGTACCGCTGAGCTTTGGCGATAGCAGGCGACGCAAAGGCGGCCGATCCGCACCTCCTCGGGAGGTTTACCTCTTCTGCGGAGACCTTCTTGGTCTTCTTCATTGAAAGCGGAGCGCTGGCGAGCGGCGGCGGCTTCGGAGGAGAAACGACCTCGGCGCCATACACCAAAAGAAGGTGTCTCGCGGTTGCTCGGTGGGCGTGGTCTGAAGCGACCACGGCCGGTGGGAGTTCTTCGTCCATCTTGCACCCGCTTGTGGAGTCGATCAAACGCCCTTGTCTTGAGGCCCTTGACACTAAGCGCATGGCGCGTTCCGCTGACCATTGCTCATGGGATGGGCCCCAAAGCGAAACATACCTTGGTGCCCATTTCTTCTGAAATTCGGAAAAGCCCGCTATTTGTAGCCCGGGTGCCGTTATCGGTGATGATCGCGGTTGGCGACTCCAGCGGTGAAAATCGCGCATGAACTTAACGGTGGCGTGATAGCCCATAGCGCCTAAACCCGACCCACTTGGTGAACTTGTCGATGGCGGCGAAGGTGGTGATGCCCCACGTGGCCAGCGAGCGGACCCGGGATATCGGCCCCGGACCGCGAGCGGCCAAGATAAGCGGGATGGTTTGCGAGCAAATTTGGTCGGTGGGTTTACTGGCGAAGAAGCCCGACAAGCCGCCGCGTCCTCACCGGCCAGCAAAGCGTCTGGAAGCGGTAGGCCAATAAAATCCTTGGCGAACGCCTTGCCGACTAGAGTCGTGGGACATATGGCTCCCTTTGCGCCTCCATGGATATCGAGAAGGCGGTGCTCCCTCTTCCCAGTGATGCGCCGGTAGAACTCCATTTACGCTCTGGCGATATAGGTCCCCACCTACGAGTATAGCACTTGGCCTTCGTGCAATCTTCTCGGTGAGGCATCATCGTCGGGGATCACTTGGTCCGGGAAGGCCGGGATAGGGTCCATCCATCGATCTTCTGCCCAGGGTGGCGACCACTCGGTGCTCGCTGGGTACTCCGCTGGCCGAGCTTTTCCCTGGTCTTTGCCTCGGACGCCAATCTTCCTCCGGGACCGGGCCGATTTGGTGAAGTGGCCTTCCTCTGGATTGGAGGCGTGTGATTAGCATCGCCTTCCCCACTGGCCGGGGGCAGCGGCAATGCCGTCGTCCCCACTGGACCCGGGGCAGCGGCAGCGACACCATCATCCCACTGAATTGTGGGCTGCGATGGGCGGTCGCGGTAGTCTTTCTCGAAGACCCGCCGGAGCAGGAGCCCTTGAGGATGCAAGCTGGGGACGGCCGTCGCAAAGGTGATTGTCCGCCGAAGGATATGAATATACCCCAAACCTTCAAAATGGCGTTCCATTCTTGGGACCTCGCGAATGCGCCGCCATGGTGGGGTGAACATTGGAACTCCTTAAAACTTGATTAATGACCCGATGGGAATCTCCTTGACTTAGAGCGCCTAATGCCCGGTAGCAAAGAAGCGATGCGCATGACCCTTGATGAACCTTCATACTCGGCAATATTGTTGGTGGCCTTGAATTCGAGGCGACCACGTCTTGGAGGGTGTCACCCGGTCGAGAGACGGAGACAACTCGGCCCCGCGCCTTCCGGCTGAAAGACCCATCAAGAATAACGTCCGGGGAAGGCACGGCGCTTCTTCGGCTTGGGGAGTGGCGGGAGTCCACTCGGCGGAGTCGCCAACTTTTGACTCTTGATGGCGGTCACGGGGCACAAACTTGATGTTAAATTCCCCACTCCACCGACCATTTAGCAATTCGCCCCTCACCTTCACGGTTATAGAGAATCTCGCGCAAAGGGTAAGGCTGTGACCACGGTAATTTCCGCCCTTGGAAATAATGCTTGACTTCTACGGGCGCCACTAGGATTGCATACAACATCTTTTGAGCACTGCGGATCTGGGTCTCTGCTTCATGCAATACTTTCGATGTAGTAGGCGGCCTCTGACGCCTTTCTCTCTGCGATCAACACGGCGCTCACCACCTCGGGGGTGGCGACAATATCTGAAGCAAAGGCTCACCGTGGGGAAACCGCAGGGAGAGGAAATACCGCTTCAAATCTTCAAATGCCTTCTGCGCCTCGTCGTCCACTCGAAGTAATTAGTCTTTTGGCGGTTTGAGCAGAGGCAAGCTTTTTTCTCCCAATCAGACAATGAACGCCCCGAGGAGGCAGGCGGCCGGCCAAACATTGGACTTGCTTGAGTCGTGGCGGCTTCATGTGCTTTCGATGGCCGATATCTTGTCGAGGATTGGCCTCAATGCCCATTGGATACGAAAACCTTGACTTCTTGGGAGAACACGAACACGCATTTTTAGGGTTGAGCTTGGGTGATTCATCAGGAGGTTAGCAAAGGTCTCCTCGGGTCTTGGATCATTTCTTCACTCTTTTGATTTTCACCACCAAGTCATCAACATAAACTTCAAGGTTCCGCCCTATCTGGGCGGAAGGTAATATCATAACCTGTTGGTAAGTAGAACACGCATTCTTTAAACCAAAAGCCATCCTTACATAACGGTATACACCGGTTGGGGTTACAAGCGATCTTTTCTTCGTCTTCAAGCGCCATGCTAATCTGGTGGTACGGGTATGCATCCAAAAACCTGACAATTCACACCGGTAGTGGAGTCTCGATGAGGTCGACTCGTGGCGAGGATAAGGATCTTCAGGCGAGCTTTGTTGAGGTCGGTGAAATCGACACACATGCGCCACTTCCGTTGGATTTCTTGGCGAGCACGCAGGGGTTGGCAAGCCACTTTCGGTGAAGACCTCCCGACTATTCCTTCAGCGGCTTCTCTACCTCCTCTCGGAATGGCATCCTGCGCTCGGCGCCTGCCTCCGGACCTTCCTGGGATCGGGCGCCGCTGGGGGCGTTACAATCGGTGCTCGATCACCTCCGGGGACCCGGTCATGTCGGACGGTTGCGGCGAACACGTCTGTGTTTGGTGGAGGAAGGTAACGGCAGCGCGTCTTCTATTGGCGGCGAGGTTGGCGCCAATCTTGTGGTCTTCGGGGTTCGCCCCGCTCAGGCGACCACCTTTACTTCACCGGCGGGCCGAAGTAGCTCTGGTCGGGCACGAGGGCTCCAGGAAGTGGCGTCGGCGACAAGCGCAAGTGGCGCCGGCGGATCCCAAGCACGCTTGTGGCGGAGACTTGAACCTATCACGTTGATAACAATGGGGCGGCGGGCCGGCATCTTCACCACCATGTAAGCGTAGTGGGTAGCCGCCATGAACTTGACCGGGCCGACCGACCAAGTAAGGCGTTGTATGGGAGGTAAATCTGCGACCTCGAAATCCACCATCTCGGTGCGGTAGTTATCCTTCTCCCCAAAAGTGGCGGGGAGGCAAACTTGACCCAAGGGAACAAGCCATATCTCCAGGGCCACCCAGAAACGGGAGGTCGGCGCGAGTCTGGCCTTGGATCTGCGGCGCCATGAATGCCGCGCAGACGGGGAGGTTGAGGAGCTACCTCCGATCCATCGGCACCGCCCGGCCGCATTCCGGACCGTGGGCGCGACCACGATCGGGAAGGCCCTAAGTGAGGTGCATTCGGGGTGGTCGGCCCGGTGAAGGTGATCGTTTGCTCCGACCACCGATGTCGACCGCCCACGAGCTCGGCGCCGTGGCGCACACCTCCTTTTCGGCCGCTTATAAGCGGTGTTGGAAGAATGGTGGATGAACCACCATAGATATGCATACCGGTGTGATCCGCTTTCTTTGAAAAGCGGTGGGCGGGATCTTCATCTTGATCATCATCGGTGGCGCTCCTTGAGCGCTTCTCCACCATCTGCTTACGACCAAGCGGTTATCTAGGTCATGGGTATTGGTTTTATGTATCGGCGATAGGGCTCGCCCTCCTTTTGATCGCGGCGATCGTTTCTCTGATCGCGGCGGTCATCGCGCCGATCCGGCGTCGTTACGCCGATCACGACGGTCGTCGCGCCGCTTCGCGGCGATCATTACGCCGATCGCGGCGGTTGCGCTCTGGCGCGGGGTCTTCTTCGTCGTCGCTTTCGGCGGCCAAGAACTGCACTGGCTCCCCGCCTCGCTTCCGCGCCTTCTTGCCCGCCTGGCGGGACCTTCGATGTCGGCCTCATCCTTGCCTTAGCCACCCTTGGGGCGGTAGCCTTCGCCTCCGCGGCGCAGCGCACTTATCTTGCGAGGAGAAAAGCTTCGGAGGTTGGCGATGGTGCGGTGGCCATCTTCTCCTTCATCTTCTTGATCGCGTCGCCCCTCTGGCGATGGCGGCGATTGCTCGGAGATGTGGGGATGGTGTTGCGGCGATGTGAACCCGCCGGATGAAGTCGTGGCGACTCCCCTTTCTTGTTCGGGCGTGGAGGTCATCCTCCACCGGGGCTCTTGTGAGCCACGAAAATTAGCGACAAAAATATCGTACAAGCTGTCCCCCACGAGTGCAAGCCCTCGGGAGATTAATGGCGAGGAAGCGGAGCGAGAACTTCGTCAAGGCCGTTGGGAGGTAGTTGGCCATGACCTTTTCAGATCCGCCGGTTGCCCGCACCATCGTCGTGTAGATTTGGAGAACTCCTCCGGGTTGGTGGTGCCGTCATATTTCTCTATGGCCGCGGGAAGGCACGGCACCCGACGCCCGAGAGAGCCGAGCTCATCGGCTTGGTTGAGGACGCGCATGGGGCCTTGAGCCGGCTCTTCAAGGAGTCGGAGGAGTGGACCTCCTCCGGTCTGTGGCGAGGGCCACGAGGACTCTCATTGTCGCGCCACACCTTGCCATGGCGGCGCTCTGGTCCGGATGGCGCGGCGAGCAGCCGCGAAAGTCATCACCAGCTGGCGGCGGCTTCGTCGAGATGAGCGAAGGTCCTCACGGTTCCTCGAGGCCGGGGCCAGGATATAGCGCGCGTTCCTTGACCCGGCCCACTGGCTGGGCCCTTCTCGTTAGGCGACTCGAGGCTGAGCGCCGCATGCGCCTTAAGCGCCGAAATGCCTTCGGTTGCTGGCCGGCGAAACCCTACCGGTGGGCGCATCCACGAGGCAAGCAATGCTTAGCGGCCGCAGTGTGCGGAGAATCCCGCGAACTCCGGTGGTGGTCGAAAGAACGCAGGCGTGCAAGTTACAGGCGAGGTGGCGCCTCCATGGCCGACCTTGCGCGCGAGGCTGCTCCACCGCTTCGGGAAGCGGCGCCCGTCTGCGGCGGCCGCAGCGGTTCCTCGGCCATGACGGCAAGGAAGCGCCTTAGTCGTCGCTTCGCCCGCGAGATCTGGTCTCGCTTGGATCCGCCATCTTCGATCGTGAGCACCTACGAACGCGAACACGAAGTCCGGGGAGTTAGCCGGAAAAAGCCAACCACTAGCCCCCTACAGCGCGCCCTGCCGGCGTATTCACGAACGAGCCCGTGATCTCTGAGCCGGGTTTTGTTCGGTGGGAGGCGTCTTCGTGGTAAGCTAATCGGCGAAAACCCTAGAGGACTCCCAGCGGAGGTTTGGCGCCTCTGAACTAGGAAGAACAAGTGATTTTTTACCGAGTTAGGGCCCCTTGTGAGAAGGGTAATAACCTTACGATCTGCTAAATTTCTTATGGGGTGTGTCGAACCCAGTCTGAGTTCTCGAGTTACAAGCGCATCAGCTAGCTTTCTCTAGTATTGCTTGGTCGGTGATCTAGGATCGATCCCCTTCCCCATGCAGGGGCCCTTATATAGGCAGAGCTAACAGGGGGTAGGTACAAGGAGGGTCATCATCTTGATCTAAACACATTTAATGCTTTCTCTCGTGTTGTCCGTTCCTCCGGCCTCATTAAATGCCCTCGCGTGCCCTTGCAGATCCGCGGATGGGACCCCTGTGGCGAGTAGGTGAGGCGTCGGAGGAATGGGCTTGTTGCGAAACCCTTACTCTTGATAAATCTGCTCTGGCGAACTGCCGTTCGACCTGACGCTGCGGAAGGAGCCTGGCGAAAGCCACCGTCGCCCACCTTCTTGCCTTCTGCGGCGAGGCGGCGAGGCGTCATGGCCTGCTCGCCACATACCTTGTGGCGCCGAGGCGGCGGCGTGCTTCGCCGCTGCTCGCCGGGCGCCAGCGCTAACCGGCGCTGGCCGTGGTGATCGCCGCGCCGTCGCCGAGCAGCCCACGTGGCTGGCGCCCGGCGGCGGCGTGCTTTCCCCTTTCGCGGGCGCCCGTGGAACCAAGCCGCTGGCCGTGAGCGTGATCGCCGCCCGATGGCCGCCGCATCACGTGAAATTTGTGGCCGAGCGGCGAAGCGTCTTTTCGCCCGCGCTTTCGCGGGCGCCCGTGGACCGACGCTGGCCGTGGCGTGATCGCCGCCCGATGGCGTCCGCCCACGTGAAATTGGCGCCCGGAAGTAAGGCGTGCTTCGCCCACTTTTCCGGCGCCCCGTGGATCGGCGCTGGCCGTGGCCGTGATCGCCGCCCGATGGCGGCGCCACGTGAAATTTGGCGGCCGGCAGCGAGGCGTCTTTCGCCCACTGCTTTCGCCGGCGCCCGTGGACCGACGCTGGCCGGCGGAGCGTGATCGCCGCCCGATGGCCCGACACACGTGGACGCGCTTTATGCGGTGGAGAGGGTACCCTAGCGTATATCTGTTGACGGTATTTATCACAATAATCCATACCTATAAGAAGAACAAGCATTGCGGCTTGGGCGCATTGTTCTCCTTTGTTATCTTGTTCAACAATATCGAGTCACTCTCACTTGATGTGCTATTGAATGTGCTATCGCTCTCACTTGATGAACTCATCTACAAACATTGGCAACCAAAAGGTAACATAAGCAACAATAATATGATAATCCAATGACATACATAACTCAAAGAAATATAACATTTAAATATTATGACAAACATAGTTCAAACACACATAGTATTGGAATATTATGATAAACATAGTTCAAACTTACAAAATATGGTTCAATCTAACATTAATAAAAAGAACATAGTTCCATCTAACAACTTAAAAATAACATAATAAAGCCTTCTAATTCTTCTTGCGGTCTTCATACATCCTCTTAAACCAAGCAACCCTTCCATGATCGGTCTCTATAGACCGAAACACGCTTCGATACTTTCAGATTTTGGGGAGCTTGTGTGCACATTTTTACGCACCTTTGGAAAATCTTGGTGGAACAAGCATGCCATGTTAAGACTAATAGCCAGGATTTGCGAGAGCATTTTTACGCTATACTAAATTCAATATAGATTGTTCCTTCTTTTCGATCCAATGGATTATATTAGCGAGTATTTATTTATACTTCCTCTGGTAGTACAATAATAAGAATATTCTCAACAAATCAATGGCTAGATCTAATTTCTATTACCACCATATACTACCAGTATAATGCACTATAAAGTCACACCTACGAGCTGCGGCAAGCATTTTGGGGGCATGATGATAACTCATCTGCTACATAATTTGATGAGAATAATGATAAGTTATGCATGGTGGAAAGATCTTTTTCCTCTTTAAGAATTACTCAGTAGGACCAACTTGATGAATTCAGTTATTTGCACACAAATAACTGATGAGTTACAATAGCTAAATGGTAATTACAGGAATACATGGAACAACTTGTTACTGTTGAAATCAGCCCAGGATATTCAGAATTTTACAAGCCATAGCACAATCATACCAAACACAAATAAACCACACACAGATAAGTATATCTGCGGATTGGAAGGGTAGCACTCAAGTAACCTGCCAATAACAAGAAATAACAGCAAACACACACACCTCCCAGGAAGGGATATCAGAAGACCTGCTGTTAAATGATAACATATTCTATGGATCAAACCACCTAGCTGAGGGTACTGTCGCTTGAATCAACAGCCTCCTGTATCGTATCTGCTTTTGAGTTCTTCTCTTCAGTGATGCAATCTGAGCTATCAGGACCAGAAGAGCCCTGGCAAGAGCTGGTCTGTTCAGGCTTGAACAGCTCATCATTCTCCAAGTTGGATAACTTCTCCTCAGATTCTCCCTTGAGCAGCTCAACAACCTCAGACATTGTCGGTCTCTGTTCTGGCTTGTTCTGAGTACAGGCAAGCCCAACAAGCGCCATTCGCTTCACCTCAGCCTCAACAAAGCTATCCTTGAGCTTTGGATCAGCGATTTCCTTGAACTTATTATCACGAAAGAGTGGAAGTGCCCACTCAGTGATGGTCAGCTTTGTAGTGGGGCTTAGCTTCTCAACTGGCTTCTTTCCACTGGCAAGTTCTAGCAGCAGTACTCCGAAGCTGTAGACGTCACAGCTTTCAGAGGCCTTCCCAAGCATGGCATACTCCGGTGCAAGATATCCGAGTGTACCTTCCACCTTTGTGGTGACATGAGTTGCACCATCTGGAATTAGCTTTGCAAACCCAAAGTCAGCGACCCGTGCTTGGAAACTCGAGTCCAAGAGAACGTTGCTCCCTTTGATGTCTCCATGAATGATATGTGGCATTGCATGGTGATTAAGAAAACTACAAGGTGGAGATATTTCAATGTATGAGTACCTCACTACTACAATATATTGTTAAAATGTTGAGAGGCTTACGCGATCCCTTCTGCTGAATCAACGGCGATCTTCATTCTTCGTTCCCAACCAAGATGGCATTCAGCTGCGTGTTGTCCATGAAGGTGAGAGTGCAAGCTCAGGTTTGGCATATAATCATAAACTATCAGGCGTTCCTGGCCTTCGGAGCAATATCCACGTAAGCTCAAAAGGCTCTTGTGTCTAACTCGTGCCAAAATCTCCACCTCGACAGCAAATTCAGTTTCAGCTTTGTTGCTCCAACTCTTGAGCCTTTTCACAGCAATCTGTTATATATTAGGTTGTACAGAAAATGAAATGTGATTTCATGACTTTGGATGTACCGAATAGAAGGGACACAGTCTGATAGTCACTATATGATAATTCTAGTGAAATGAAGTAACTCAAAACTGTACTTTTACTTCACAATCTTAATAAGGCTGATGACTAACACATAGTAAGCTCACAAACCTACCAAAATCTAGTCTTACATTACAGCATCCAACATAAGTAAATTGTCTGCTAAGAAAATGATTAATTTGATTAGTTCAAGCCCACTTCTATAGTTCTATTTATAAACAACTTCTGAAAGTAAATAAGGAATCATGGAGCTTCAATACAGGGGCTTTGTTTCAATTTAGAGTACCAAATACTTGCAAGAAATGTTAAAATATGTACATGCCCACAAGTCAGGATCCACATTTGTGATCTAGCCATGCCCATAATGGGAATAACCTTTGATAAGTATAGCAATAACAATACAAACTTTTAGAACCACCAGGTAAGCTTGTCTATAGACAATTAGGTGTAGTGGTCAATATGTGAATGGATGGAAAAATTGAAGCTTCCGAACAGCCAGATATAGGTAGCCCCAAGTGAAATAGAAGCTTAGTTGACTGCAATCTGGCAACGGGACGTATATTTGACTAAAATACACAAGTAGACCCAAACTCCCTTTAATATGCTCATATGACTTTTTTTAAAAAAAATGAAAAACACAGGTCACTAAGTTATAGCAGTTTCTGGCTATGCCACTGCACCATAAATTAGCAAGTAGATATATAGCCCAACTCCATCCTGTTCATAATAAACATGAAACTATTATTTTTTGAAAATATAACATGGAATTATTAGCATTGTTAGATTTTTTTCATGTGTTTAATCCTGAATTAAGACAAATCCTTCAGAAAGATTTAATTATCAAGTCCTTCCCACCTTGCTCCATCTTTCATCCAAATATTATTATCAAAATGTTACTTATTTTTCTGCTCCTAGTACATTAGGTGAAAAGGATACAACAAATACACAGAAGAAAAGTAGACTAGTTGCTGCCTTTGTCAAGACAAATTGATTGTCAAATGGCCTTCTATTCAGGCTATGTGTTTTCTTTGTCTCCTCTGTTATATTCAGACCTCATAATTATGATTCTATCTAGCTTGTGATCATGCAATCTACGACAAGGCGATGGCTACATCCTAAGTACAAGTGATTACTTTTTAGAAAAGGCTGAAGCTAAGAAAAAGTCAGTGCTATCCTCGGACCAAACTGCTCGTTCTTGACATGGTCTCAAAGCGCAGGTCCAGTTTGGATTGCCATCATCCTCCAAGAATATTCACAGGACGGCTTTGAAAACTACCACTGGAGCTAGAACGACAGTAGAGATTGAAACTGATCAGCTAAACTACAATCATCAACATCAGCAGGTTCCTCCATTACATTACCCTGTTCCTACCAAGTACCAACAATACCAAAAACGCAAGAGCCATGTATTTCATTTTTCTTTCTTCAAGTGAAGGACTGCACCTGTGATCCATCCCAGAGCTGGCCCCAGTAGACACTGCCGAACCCACCCTCGCCTAGCTTGTTGTCATAATTGAAATTGTTCGTCGCTAACTGTAGCTCCTTCAGCGAGAAGATCCGCCACGTCGTGTCCTTCTTCTTCTTCTTCTTCCTGCCCGGCTGAGCCCTAAGAACACAACAAAAGGAGAATTTCTTTAAGTAAACTTGAGTGCTTAGCAGATTGTACGAGAAAGAGAAGGCACTGCAAAGGACTCATACCTCAGAATTTTTCCCCAATCAAAATCATTTGCTACTTATGACATTTCGAAAAAAAAAGACCAGTTCTTTTAGTTAATCAACCAACCGACGACCCAAGCTTTCCCCCAAAAACCGCTCCAGGATCGCAATTTGAGGATCTAAATCGCCGGCAACCACTCACCCGTCCGACCGCTTGCAGCAGGACGCCCAGCCCATCGCCCGAGGCCGGGCGGCTCCTCCAAACTCCCAAATCAGCAAGAACCCGCGCGATTCCTAGCTAGCCGGCGAGCGCGCGACGAGGCGGTCGACCTCCCCTCCTCTGACTCCCCTCGACGTCGGTGGCCGCGGGACAGCGGCGGCAGCTGAGGAGGAGACTCAGGGAGAGGGAGAGAGAGGTGGTCCGTACGCAAAGCAGCAGCTCGGCGCGGTCCGCTCACCCGCGGGCGCTGAACCGCAGGAGCCCTGCGCAAACGCGGCAGCAAATCATTGGTGGGTTTGAATCACTGTGGTAACGGTCGGTTTCATATCGGGGCGGTAACCTCACTGGTGTTGGTGGTGGGTGGGTGACGGGTCGGGGTCGTGGGCTGAGGGGGGCCGATGACTGACGTGTGGGCCACGGGTGATGGATGACCTGGCACTGGAGAGCGCTGGTTGTGGGCCTGGCTGTTGGATGGCTACGTCTGACCAGAAGATAATCGGAAGATTCTTGTGGGAGGCTTTGCTGAGATAAGTACAAATTATTTATAAGGCTCCAACAAACTTCTTCAGGTTAAGGTTCATATGGATTAGGCTTTAGAGTTTACCGGAGCTTGAATTTAGAGGAAAGACCGACGATGGGTGGTGGTGGCAGTGAGGTGGCGAGGACGTCGCTAGCTGCGGGATTGGGGGAGGGCGCTAGTCAGTAGAGGTTGGCCGGGATAATGTGAGGAGGCAGGGGAGGCAGTTGACGCCGCTAGAAACAGGGAAGAAGGACGAGGCGAGAGAGATGGAGGTCAGCGATAGCGGGAAAGGAGGTGGTGAGCGGTAGTGATGGCGAAAGATGAGGAAGTGGGCAGCGACACAGACGGAAGAGGAGTTGTGGGAGGGACTCACCGGTGTCATGGCGGCGGGTCGGCGGTGTGCAAAGTAGCACTAAGAATGACGAGGGGCGGCGGTGGTGGAGTGAGGACTCGGTAGGGAGGAGAATGGTGCTACATTGTATAGGAGCTAGAGAAGGAGTATGAACCGTTAGATCTAGATCTAAATATGATCCAACGGTCTAAAAAAAGTGAATGATTTTATGTAATGAAATCAGTCAAATTTTTTCAAATGATACATATACAGACCAATATCACGGAAATTGGTAGAACAAATTTCTTGTGAGTTTTGAACATGCAATGGCAGTGAACATCTTGCAGTTTTGACCAATTCAATGAGAGGTTTCGCTGTTTCAAACCTTCATGGCTGCTTTCATATATGCTGTTCCACAGAAATGCTTGTGAGTTTCTCTAAATATAAGTGCGCGTATGTTTTGAATCGACCGATGGGTGGATGGTTGATTTGAATCTTGAGTCTCACTTTTTATAAACTTGGCAGTTTCGACGTCATCGTAATTATGTACACAGTACAAGCTAGGATAAACGTATTGTTTTCTTCATTTGATAGGCCGCTTTTGGCGCATTAGCAGTACCTTTTAGAACCGAACAACACCTGCGACAAGACAAGGAATTAGGTGACTTAATGCTTTGCTTGATCGCGGGTTTTGCCTACCAAGAAAGAAAGGAAGGGAAAGAAAGGCATCAAAAGAAGAAAAAAAGAAGCAAGTGTCCCCCACAAAATCTAACACCGGACGCCATCACGACTAGCACCAGCACATGCGATTCTTGCTGGACTCATCTAGGTTAGCGACTGTTATAGAGCAAATCCATCTCTTTAACTAGTAAAAGTTGGCACGTCATTCGAATTATTTTAGAGAGAGAGAGAGAGAGAGTGCAGAACATCTCTCTTCTGCTGAAGTCGGCGCATAGACAGGATGTGTTTGGTAAAGCTCTAGTTTTATCAGATCCACAAATCTGGTAGAGCTTGGTATACTAGCTCATGGAATCCGTGTGAAGCTGGAGTTATAAATACACTAAATGTGTTTAGATGGATCATCTTATTTACATTTTAGACAAAAAATATAAATTTAATTCACTTTATTTTACATACAAGTTTCAGATCTTAGATGAAGGAACTCTATCAAACAGATCCATTATGTTTCCATATAGTTTTGATTTTTTAATAAAAAAGAGGTTAGGCTTTTAGCTACCCCTCGGCCCAATGGGCCCAAATGCGCGTGTCTAGAGAGTAGAAAGAAAAGCAGCAAAGCCCGACTCCACCCCCACGGAAGTCTCGACTCTCGTCTCGTCCGCACCCCAAAACCCTCCTCCACGGCGGCGGCGTCGTCGGCGTCAGGGCAGCTACCACCAACTAAGGAGAAGTCCCCGCCGGCGGGAGCCCAAGCCGCGAATGGACAGCGGAAGCGACTCCGACGGAGCCCCCGAGGAGCTCACCGCCGTCCAGGTATGTGCTCACGGTTTTTGCCCTAAGGGAATGATCCCACGCGAACAGCTCCTGTCGCCTACGCTATTTCTTCACCCACGAATTCTGCACTAGTAAACGGAAAATACGCTGCGTAGATAGGAGCAGCCGAGTATTATTCTACCGTGTTCCGGCAAATTTTCGTTTATTACGCGCGAGAGAGATTAGAAGCATGTATTTCTGGTGGATTAGGGTTGTTAGTTACCCCGCTGTTTATCTTCATCTCACATCTCCTGTGTTATATGTTGAAGTCTTCGTCTTGATGCTGATCGCCGTTTCCTGATAATGTCTTATAGGGTGTTGAGAAGCACGAAGAGATCAGTAAAGTTGAGAAGGACAGTGCCATCAGGTGTGTTTCTTATATTTATATACTCGATAAGTGGGTGGTTGGAGATGGACAAACTGCTGCTTGTGCTGCAGTTATTTGCGCTTCTTTGTGCAAGCTATTGCTAGTGATAAGTAGATACTTGCTTTGGGGATGGCTTCTGCCTTCTGGCTGATTTTGTGAAGTATGCCGCCTACGTATTTGTTCTGTTAGTGTCACACCTATATGCAATTACCATGTAGGTCAGAAAAAAATGATATTATGTCATTCACCATACATGCCTAAATGTAAAGCCTATATATATGCTAACTTGTGGTCTTTAATGTCTGTAGTTCCATGTATAATACAGTGTTCTGTGCAGCTATCTTACCATATTATCGTTATGTATAGCTTCTTTTCTTTTCAAAACATCCATGAGAGCCTAGCTATTTGTACCCTGTTGGCTTTTGCGAGCATCAGCATGCTGTTACTGTTTCTGCTTATTGTAGCCTCTCTGACATAACAACATCATGTAATCTTGCAGAGCAACACGGGAGGGGAAAGAGCGGAGGAGACGGTGGGCCCAACGAAGAACATCCTCAAAACCTGATAAGCAGGAGCCTCTGAAAGTAGAAGATAAAGCTACCAAACAGAATGAGGGGAACGAGGAGACACATACTATGCCTGGCATGCTCCCCAGTAGTGTAATCGAAATGCTTGCGACACGTGAGAAGTATGTGCACTTCCCTTGCACTATCAGCTGTTCAAATCCTTGTTCTCGACTTTGTGGACTTCATTAGCTGCTCTGTCTTTATTTTCCCTTCAGGCAAACATTCTCATCGGACTCTGAGGAAGAAAATGTAAACCAGAAGGTTCAAAAAAGAAAGAAAAGATCGAAAACTTCCGGGTATTTTTTTTATTTTCTCGCCATCTCATGAATTTTCTGAAACTGTTACTTATGCTGGTGGTTGGTAATGTTTTATCAGGCCTGAAACAATTCTTCTGAAAGATGTTCATTCGAGGCAACATGTGAGGAATGCTCTAGATTTCTTGGAGCACAGGAAAAACCAGGTGCCAAGATCCAATGCAGTTTTGAAGAATGCTAATAAGGCTCTGCGTCTCCTTTCATCGAAAGGCAATTTTCTGAGTTGAGTGTGCCTAGCCTCTTATCTGAAAGACCGATATGATCGAGAGATTTATTCTTTTGACGCGATTGAATGGAGTGAATCTGGCATCTGAGTTGCAACGTGGCGTATCCTTGGGTGCAAAGATGTATAATGCACATGTTCCTTTTAAGAAACATGCATGCTCTGTACAACCCTCCTGTGTTTGAACCTTTCTTATGAACGGATGATGCAGCACCTGTGAGAACTGAATGAGGTGCCAAAAACTGCTGGATAGTAGTGCATGTTTTATGTGTTTGCCAAATGCTATGCCTTTGGAAATGATTTCCTTAAAAGTTAGATATGTTGTTTTCATTTGAATATGCTCTGATTCCTTTATGTTTTCAATTGAAGAATGGATTTTTATACTGGGCCGGAAGGTTAGTATTTCAGAAACATATATATTTTTTTTTTTGAAATTGGTCAGGAGCTCTGGCATTCAGTATAGAAGAAGAAACACCAGGCGGGCTACGCGCGCACACACTCCACACACACGCACTCCACACACACACTCACGCGACGCGCACCACACCTCACGCGCACCCGCGTCCGAGCGACGTCGAACGCGGGCGGGCAGGCCGCTCAACGAGCGAGCTCGCCAACTGCGCTATACGCCCAGCCGCGTATTTCAGAAACATATGATTATTTCCATGTTAGGTTCAACTTACAGCGGTTTTCAGTGATAGCACAGGTAACATGGGCATCCAAGCACACGGTAAACTTTGCCGTGTCTGGATTGCATCATCAAAAACTTCCATCTTTTGCTGGTATGAAGCTGAACGGCCGTTGTATGGTCCCAGCTTGAACTGATGTGCATACAATATCCAGGGCCAGAGGAGGCACCTCGGTCCGCCGCCGCGTGAGGTTCAAGTGTGAAAATGAAAGAGGTGAAGGTCTTGTGGATTAAAAATGAACTATTTTTTTTTTGTTTGACGTGGATGACGGCTCCAATTGACGAAAGCATCATTTTTTTAAGCCCTATAGCAAATGTTCTTGGCAAATCTGACCATTTCTGAACGTAATTGCAGAAGTAAGAGCAAGAGAAGGAAGATGGACGCTTGGAAATCAAAATTAGTTGAGTAAATTTCACAAAACTATAGATTTCTTATATAAGCTATGAAAAAATATATGTTTTAGCTTCTATGTCATAAAACTATAAATTTTATGAGAATTTATATTGTAAAGCTATAGATTTTAGAATTGATCATTTCTTATAGGATTAATTTCTTATATGTCACTGGAATTTGGGAAAATTCCTGAATGTGTCGTTGACATGTAGGGTTAGGGCTCATCTGTTCGTGAAATAATGAGTGGCGTATAAGGGATGAGACAAAATTTTAGTGGCATATAAGGAATTGTTCCTTTCTTATAACAGGTCTGACAGTGTGGATCTATATAACAGTCTACTGTGCCTCCATTTCCCTGTTTTTAAATCTATAGTTTTGTGACACAAGTTCGTCTAAAATCTGTAATTTTATAAAATAGAAGTTAAAATCCATAGTTTTCTAATAGTTTATACAATAAACTCATGATTTTGTGAAATTTACTTTAATTATTTTTTGTTAGTAGATTCTGAAAAGATTGAACAATGTAAGGTGCGATCTATCCCATTTCTTGCACACGTCATCGTTATCGGTTTACATGACATGCTTCAGGAACATTGCCCTGCTAGGTAAGTGGATCTGGAAACTGGAGAAGGCATTTGGTGGTTAATGGTGAGAAATAAGTATTCCAAACTATGGCTCAATTGAGCCATAAGCCAGGAAATTCCCAATTTTGGAATGGGTTATTGAAAGTAAAAGGCATTTATGGATTATCTTGTAAAAATTATTGGAGATGGAAACAAAATACTAGATTCTGGGAAGATGTATGGCAGGGAGATATTTCTCTAGCTAATAAATATCCCATACTGTGTGGATTAACCTTTAGGAAACATATTTCTATTTCTAAAGCTTTAACTGATGGTTTGGGTAGCAGTAAGTCCGGAAGAACTCTTGGCTGAAACTCTGTCGATGTGGCAATGCATTCAGAGATAATGTGAGGGAGTAACTCTGAATGGACAGAGCTGCAAATGGGCAGTTTTAGATAAAGTCAATTTATACTTTACTGAAATCTCAGTCAATTGGATTTCCCCATAAATTTCTTTGGAAGGTTAAAATGCCTCACAAGATTAAGATATTCCTATGGTTAGTGCTCAAAAGGAGCATCCTGACCAAAGAAAACCTAATCAAAAGAGGCTAGAAAGGGAGCCAAAAAAAATGTTAATTCTGTGATTGTGGCGAAACACTTGATAACCTCATGCTTGGTTGTAGCAAAATTCTTGAGGAATATTGCAAGGTGTGACTTTGATTATGACAGTGTATCGTTGAATGCTTCAAATCTGTTTGATCAGTGGCTTAAGAAAATTCAGCGCTAAGTTAAGAAACTTGGTCATGGTGGGAATAGCGGCAATTACGTGGACAATTTGAAGTTTCGCCATAAGGCCTGCTTCCATAACACATTGCCCTTTGATCCTACCGTCGTTGTCATACGAGATTGTCATACAATACCGAATATTTTTTTTTGTTGGATATCGCACCAAAGTTAAAGCATAAACGCACGCAAAGCACTAAAATTTTATACTACCAATGTGTCGGCACACATAGGATCTCATCCAAAGAATAATCTCCTAGTCTTACTTATAAGCTATTTGTCCAATACCCTCTAAACTATTTACCTAATCTAAATCACTCCGGATACTTTTTTAGAAGCAAACACACTTGATACTACGTAACAACAGCACAAATCACAGGTGACTTTTCTCTTTCAAGTGAGTCACCTTATTTCCTCGGAAGCCGAAACCGAGCCTTATCTCTTCAACTCTCCTTCACGGTCACGAGCACAGGAACGCTTGCTCAGCCTCATCTCTTCGTTCTCACCGGTCACCATCCAAACAGGAAACAAGAACAAACACCACAACACTTCACCCAAGATGCCAAGACCAAAAGCTCCGTCAAGCTGGATCAAACACGTAGAGAAGGCAGTGGCCGGCTGGAGGACGCTGCGCGCTCGGAGGATCAGCCGACGGTGGCTCTGGGGGCCTGCGCGGCGTAGATGATCGGCGGATGGCTACGAAGGCGGTTGGGCAGGAGCGGAGAGGGCCAACGGGTGAAGGTAGCACAGAGATCGCGGCTATAGCGCCGCAGGCAGCCAAGGCGAGGTCGGCTGAAGCAGGGCTGGCCGAAGGTGGAGCCTCGAAGGCATGCGGCCACCGGAAGGAGGTGGCAGCTGGTGTAGATGGCGTCTGGCCAGCGGTTGGTGGTCCGCGAACTAGGGAGGAGGCAGGCGCAACGAAGACCGGCATGGATCGCGAGTGGGCGTCACGATAGCTTGCTGGGAGGCTGACGATCCGGAGCTAGTGATTCAGATAACTGAGATTTTTTTTTTTGATATATCCGAAAACTATTTCGGAATATATCGATCTGATGGAAAGTAATATCTCGAATCCGAAACCGAATCCAAATCCGACAATTATCTGAAATGTCTATCCAAAACCGATCTGAATACATCTGGTCGATCAGTCAAACGAAAACTATCCGAACCGATTGCACCCCTAGTTGCAATCGGTTGGCCGGACTACTCGAGCAGGTGGCAAGTGAGATCTAGATTCCAGGCTGGAGTAGTCGCAGATGGAGGCCTGGAGCAAGAAGAATTCAGGGAGGATGGAGATGTTAGAAGATATGGAGACAGAATTGAAGAGAATGTGATGACTACAAATTAATTGGTGTAGCTAGACAACCTTTAGTTTGGTTGTTTGTTATGCATAATTAGATGTTCAGAGGCATCCCTTGACGAGGGGGTTGCTAATGCTAGGTGAGTGTAGATGTCTGGGTCTGTTAGACCATCTCCAACCGATTCGTGGTTTCATTCCTTCCAGGTCTCTAAAGGAATTCCTTCCGGATTCCATTCCCTTCCATGAATGCACTCAATGATTCCCTTCCCTTTCCCTTCCCTTCCCGTAAATACCTAACTTCTCCTCATCCCTCTCATCCAACCCGGCAATTCTATATATTGAGGGTTGCATTCATCATGTTAGTCACCCACAACCCATTGCCAACTTCAAAATGAGTCGGTCAATTCTTCCTCAAGTGATGAACTAGATTTTACGATGATGAGGACACCTTCTCTTCGCGAATCGCGAGAGGAGGAGGAGATGCAAGCGAGGTCTGAACCGTCGGCGGGGATCGGTTCCAGACATGCGGTGATCAGCGAGGTCACGTTGAAAGGCGGCTCGGCTTTATGGTGATTACTTCGCTTCTTCCCGGGTGTCGGCCACGCATTTTAATTGGAGGTAACAAACCGATGGTTGCGACAAAGATGAATGATGTACTTGTAAGGTTTCAATTTGTCTAAATCGTTCAAGACACGCAGAGTTTGGATGAGCCGATCCTATTTTTGCGCATAACGAATCTTTGTCGAAGGACACGACGTTTGGTTCGACAAAGTAGGGATCGGTAGGGAAGCTTGGTTTGCATCCTCTTGAAGTAATAGAGCTCTCCGTCGGCTAGCGTCTGATGTTCTCTGACGACGTGGACGAGTACCTCCGTATTGGGAAAGCACGGCCCTTCTAGCTCTCAAAAAGTTCGTGAAGGCGGTGGTCGAGGTTTTCGGGAGGAGTACCTCCGATCTCCTAACGGAAGACATTGCTAGACTCTTCTTTGTTGGTGAGCACGAGGGTTTCCTCAGGATGCTTGGTAGCATCATTGCATGCATTGGACTTGGAAGAAGCGTCAGAAAGCATGGCAAGGGGCATTCACCGGGCATACTGCAAGCCTTCCATAGTCCTCGGCGGTTGCCATTATGACTTGTGGATTTAGCATGCTTTTTCGGTATGCGGGAAGCATGAGCGATATTAATGTGTTACACCGTTCTAACATATTTTCTAGGGAAAATGATGGTACAGCCCGCGTGATAAACTACATAAATCAGCGGCACTGCGACGACATGGGGTACTACCTCATGGATGGCATTTACCCTGAATGGGTACCTTTGTTAAAAGCGATTTCATTGTATGGGAAACAAGAGGATCCACTTCTCAGAGATCATGATCGCCGCAAGGAAGGATGTCGAGAAACATTTGGAGTGCTCGAGGTAGGTTTGCCATTGTCGGGGCCCTGGGCGATGTTGGCACCAGAGTACGTTAAGGCATATAATGACTGCATGCATCATTTTGCATAACATGATCGTGGAGGATGAGAGGAATGGGCCACCACAGGAAATGAACTTCGACTATATGGGAACTCCCGTCGTTACCGGGACGTCACCCAACGGGTCGGTCTTGCACTGCATACAAGCAACTCAAAAGCGGAGGGATCGCCAACTTCACCATCGGTTGCAGGCGGATCTGGTCGAACACATTTGGTCACGGCATGGGGGATAATGCAAGTGTAAGCTATATTTCGTTGTGAGAGTGCTATGTATCAATGTTTGGTTCAATAAATAAGTGAACTTGGCTGTACGTGAAATGAAATGGAAAGCTCAAAAAAGGATAACCGACAATGCAGACATTAGAAATCCGGTAAGTTTGCAATAAAACTACATAGTTCAAACATTAACACAACAATACACAATAGTAAAGGCCCTCTCTCAAACTAGATAGTTCACACATGAACACAACAAAGCAACAATACTAAAGGCCCTCACTCAAACTAGATAGTTCAAACATTAACACAACATTACACAATAGTAGAGGGCGACAACCTCGAACTAGATAGTTCAAACGAGGGGATGACATAAGGCAACAATTACTTGTTCATCGGCGACGACTCGTCATAATCTCAATCTGTCGACTCTCGTAGTACTCGCGAAGCAATCCAGTACACGAGTTCAAGTCGATATTCATAATCCTTTCATTCTTCGCTTCCTCTGACATGGCCATTTTTTTCTTCCGTATTTCTAGCATAGTAGCCACCTTTTCCTTCTGTATTTGTACCATAGCAGCTCTGGACTCATTCATCTTGTTGAATTGCTCGGAGTACGCACCCACAGATGACATGCTAGGCGTATCAAAGACGCTTCCTCGCTGCCTTTGCAAAGTCCGACCTTGTGGCCTTTCGACTCATCCGAGGATGCTTGCGAGGATCGCTTTCGAAAGGAATGTCATTGGACCCTTCATGCGTCCCACCATGTCGTCCCGTCTTTTGCTTCTTGTGGGACAAGTGCGAAGACCACTTCGGATGATCCGCAAGTAGTACCCAACAATGGTGGAATGCGAATGGCTTGCCCTCAATGTCCTGGTACATCGTACCAGCATGGGCCATCTGCAAAATGAGAAGACAATTACAACATGACTACAAGTGCTGACTACAGACGGGGACAATTACTTACCCTATCACGCTCGGTGCTCCCACTCTGATGTACACCGTCGGTCTGATTGAGATACCCAGCATATTTGCTAACACACTCATTTATCAATGACCAGCGGTTAACCAATGCTTTCTTCGATCTTGCCTTCATGTGTTCGTTGCTATAGGTTTTGTAATAATCAGCAATTCTGGTCCAATACGTATCCGCTGATTGGTCCTTCCCAACAATGGGGTTTAGGCTCACATTCAACCAAGCTGAGACTAGAACTTCATCCTCCTGCGCAGTCCATTTGGTCCTCTCGGTTTTGGAGCTGTTTTTGGTCCCCTTCTTCCCGTGCGTGGACCGACTCGAGGCAGCATGAGTCGTGCCCATGGTCGGAGGTGCTGCCGGAGGAGATAACCCGTGCACCACAAAGATTCAAGTCATCTGAAGGAAGTTCGAGTAGAAAGGGTCCATGTCGTCCTCCCACGATCATTGAAAGCACACACACAGTTTGTTATTACAGAATCATGGCAAAGCAATGTGGGAACAATATGATCCAAAGATGGAGCAGACATCACATTGATTAAAATTACGGTAAGGATTACAAGTTCATAGCTAGATGGTCCAAAATACAATAAAGCTCACTTAGCACTTCAAAGCCACATAGTGGACATTAAAGCATACAACACACATGAAGATCTAAACAAGGTGGCGAGCGATCGGACTCGATTTCCAATCGCTAAGTAGAGAATCCGTGGAGTAGTCGCTCGTGGGAGTCGTTCAGTGTTGTAGTCATGAGCACTAAGTCGTCCGGATCAACTCCTCGGCGGATACAAGGTGAGCGAGCACGATCGGAGAAGGAGTGGTAAAGTCAATCGTGTCCAACGACATCTTCTCCAAGCCGCGGCTATGAACTCGACACAAGAAGTGCTTATTTGTTAATGTCGGTGGCCCAAGGCTCATCACTTGGAGCAGTTGTTGTCGGCGGCGTCCGAGTGCTTCGGCTCTCTCCTCAAGCGAGATCTCGCGACTGGAGAGGGCGCCTCGAAGGGTCTCTGAGTCCATCTAAAACAACGACGTAATGACAATACTTGGCTCACACAGAAACAAGTAAAGCATTTATCAAGATATACGTGGCTCACACAGAAACAAGTAAAGCACTAACACTACTCGATGAAGCGATGATATGACGAGAATGTCAAAGCTTCTCGATTCGCATTCTTGCAAGAAATTCTTAGATTAATATAATTCATGCTTTTGATTGTTCATCACTTTTTATTCTCGCGATACAACCATATATAACTTGCCCATACAAGCATATATATTTCTGTCATTCTGCTTTTCAGTTGTGCTAATTGAGCCATACAAGCATATAAAATTAGACATACTTACATTGTCAGTGGGATGATATGGAGTTCTATATAAAATGGAAAGGCCAGTCTTACTTGCATTGTCAGTGGAAGACATTATCTGAGCTCCAGGCTGTAAGAACTTACCTGGATATATATTTCTGTTTACAAATCATGACCTTAAACTATTGTGTATCTGCTCTATCTCTATGTATTGGTTCTCTTTAGATCTTCTTTTAACATTACCTTCTAAATGACAGGTTAGTGGATTTAAAAAGGTTTTAAATTACATGAAAAGAGTTGCCGAGGAACAGCGGTACAAGAGGTCGTTATCACGTGAAGAGGTAAAGAAAACAATCGGAACAATCGGCTTTTGCATCTTCTGTGGTGTAACTATTTGACCTGATGAAAAACATGGTAAATGTTGCCTCATACAACTTGGCTCATACAAGCTAATTGAGCCATAGAAGCTAATTACACATACAACTTGGCAACAGGATCAGCCACTTGGCTCATACCCTCATATGTGAATGGTCTGATCCTGTTGCCGAAAACAAGCTGACATTCTTTAAATCACTGCTAACCTATGAATAAATCATAAGTTCAGTCATTACCAATGCAAATTGAGTTAGTCTCTAAGTGTATAATAACATTTAGCACATTTCTGCCAAACCCAATTACCTAAGCTAGCTTTAATTCTTCACAACCAGTAGTTTCAATCAGAGTCAGCTCCTACCTCTGTTAGCATTATGAGTAAGCATCGATAAAATGAAAATACAACACAAGTGAGCCTCTATTCATGTTGGATCATAGCAAATTGCTGGAATTAGCCATGTGGTGCCAAATGACAGTATCTTAATTTTACCTCTGAAGGCAAATCAACAGTTGGGGATGTTTGTAAGCCTATGCTACTGTTTTTGCATTCGAAGAATATGATTCTCTAGTATAAGTGATGGCTATTGGGATGCAACACCTCTGAAATACAACTCCCATGGCTAACAATGGCGTGGGCTATTATCAAAAGTCGGGTTCGGACTTCGAATTGAGGAGCTCATGTGGTTTTGCGGCTCGGAGAGCAGGCTCTGAGGATTCAAACAAAATTCTTAATGGAACATAACTTTGCATGGGTAATTATTCAAACGAAATTCTTAATGGAACATAACTTGCACCAGAGAGGATGCCCAGTTACTACTTGCTGTCAATTATGCCAAACTAAATTATGCCAAACCCATGAACTACATTTCTGTACACCCAGCGGAGATCACATATGAAATGTCAGGTGCACTAATAACTCGAACTAGTGCTCATTCAATCAATCTTCTACACCATCCGGTCATCATCACCCAACACAAGTATCCCCAATTTTCCCGATCTATGTTCTGGACTGCCATTTCGGTGAGGAACAAATTACTTGTCGGCGATTTCACCCCATCCAGGTTTTTCCCCCAATTTCACATTGATGACGGGACTCGGTTCAATCGAAGATCCCACAACCTAATCCATTTCAAATCGGCAAATGTAGTGGTCGTCGATGCGTACCTGAAGGTGTCGATTTCCGTCTGCCCGTCCTCCTCTCTGGCCGGTGAGGTGGAGCACCTTCGCTCCTTGCCCGCGACGCCCTTGCCGACTACCACTGTCTGCGCCGCCACGCCGAAACCTCGGCGATTGACGTCCACAAGACTGGGAGCGTGAGGGGAATGGGGAGCGCAACCCTCGGGGGAGGGATCCTCTCTCCTGTCCCTGCTTGCGTCCGACGCGGAAGGGAATCCGTTGGACGAGCTGGGAACGCTCTCTCTCCGGCGCTTTCCCATGCGGACGGGAACGAGACGCCTGGAGGGACTCGGTTGGAGATGGTCTTACCCTGTTTCTGTTAGTTCATGTTTTCCTGTTCTTTCCAAACTCTGTAGTTTGGTTTCTTGAAATGCGACCCCCTCGCCCGCTCCCCCCCTTCCAACCCATTTGGCTCAGCCCAAACCCCTCCTCCCGGGCCACCCCTGCATCCTGTGGGCTGCCTCCCGCCACCCCCCCACCCAGCTACCTCGGCCTGCCCGACCCCTCCCCTCCGGCTTCAGCTCCACCACCTGCTCGTCGGCCGCCCCCTCTCTCCTTCCCTTCCCTGGCTATAAAACCTGCCTCGTCCTCGTTTCTCCGCATCCCGACCTCGCCACGGTGAACCCTCCCTCTCCCGTGCTCTCTTTCCCCCTCCCAAGCTCCCCTCCGCCAGCGCTGCCCCCTTCTTCCTCGGTTGTGATCGTGCACTTTGGTGCCCAGTGCCTGATGTCAGTCCCACCGCCTGCCCTTCAGCCACCACCCCTGTTCCACTGCTCACCTTGGCCACCGCACTGCTCCGGCCCCTGCTCATTAGCCATTCATGTAGCATGTAGCATGGGCCCCACAGGCTGAATATGGTTTCACTATGCGGCCCATTTCCGATTTATTTTTCGATTTTTAGATTTTTATTTTCAATTATTTCAAAAATCATTTTAAAATTTCAGAAAATCTCAGAAAAATCCAAAAATACCCAAAAATATATATTCTCGACTAGTTCAAGCATTTGAGTCCAAAAATGACCTCCGTTACGCCAAGCAAAGTCTCTAAAATTTCTAAAATCCCTAAAATACCCTTTCAACCCATTTCCGGCCATCGATTTAATTTCCGTTTTTTCTCCCTTTTTGTGTTTTTATTCATTTATTTTATTGGGTTTGTTTCTTCGCTCTAGATCCGACGTTGGAGCAATACTTGGAGCAGGCGCAGTACTTGGAGCCGTACCAAGAGCAGGAGTCGTCTGGGACCGATCAAGACTTCAACTTCTACTAGCTAGGAGATCTCTCAACCCTACAAGGCAAGCCACACCCTTGAACATATTGAACCCAGTTTTAATATAATAGTATGTATCTTCTTATCACATTTTTTTTGTATTTTAGAAAACTAAAAAGGAGATAAGTTGGAATAATCTGAATAGTTATAACCCATCCCTTGTTAATCCTATTGTTAAACCTTAATTCCTTTTTAACCTTAGGCTAAAATTATTGAACCACCGTAGATTAGCTGTTAATAGTTTTTTACTCTAGCTCTTTCATTTAAAAGTCTCCGAGTGGTGGCTTGGTGTGTTATTTTAAAAAATTGCTACGATTAGGGGGACAGTGTTGGGCTTCCCACATGAGGTGGATGTCAGTCCGACCCCCGACCAATGACAAAGCTCAAGTGTTGGTCTGGTGGCTGGTATGGTCGATACCATGTCATATGGTATGAAATGGGCTAAGTCTTAGGCACTTAAGGACCGACCCCTTGGGCAAAGTAAATTTCAGTCCTTGTTCAATCACAAGTTGGGCTGGTCAGCCCTGTTGACCTGTTCCAACATAGCCCAGTACTTTGTACTTTCCTTTGGAATACCTATTGGAGGCAACTACCATTCTCATGAGTAGAATGGATCGCAGAGTGACCGGGGTGGAACGGGGATGGGGCAACCATTCGTCGGTTCTATTCACAGCGACCAGATCGCGTCACCCGTCGTGGCCACTAGGTCCTGGAGACTGGATCCTCATAACCTACTGGATAGGGGCTAAAGAGGGGAAATCCAACAAAAGGCTATGATCATATCAGTCCGGCCGCATGCATTTAAGTTGCATGTTAATCGCGTGGCACTAACAGCCGTAGATATCTTGTGGGTAAAGTTGAGCAGCTCTGCAGGGAAATCTTGATGATATTTGAATACATCGTGCTTCCGGTTAATAAAGCTGAGTTAATCTTAGGTGATTCCCGTAACCAAGCTCAAGTAGTTTTCACATCAGAACTTATTGTAAAGCTGAATTTTGTAAAAACCCCATGGTATTACCTGGTTTTTGGTTTGTGTTTCAAATGTACTATAAAACTAAAATTTTAACTCTTGCATCCACAATAATCTTAAAACCTGTGCCGATCCTTGTCATTTCCTGCATGTAGTATTCAAAATTCCTTGTGTGGTTTTTTGAGTATTGTTGTGTACTTACCCTTGCTTCATATCATGGTTTAAATTTTCGCCGAATTTCGATGAAATTTCGCATTTCAGACTAGGACGAATTTTTATGTACCGGCCGAATTTAATTTTTTGCTACAAGATGTTACTCTGATAATTTGAAATTTCAGCGAAATTTCGGGTTTTAAATCTGGATTTTGAAGTTTGAGCACCGGATTTGGTCCAATAACCTATTAGAAAGTGATCTTCTATGAAAATTTGTTGAAAATCTAATTTTTGAGATTTTTAAAATTTAGACAGAAAAAATTGTCAGATTTTTAAAAAATTTACAAGCTTGATAATAATATGAAAAATTTATAGTACCATACTTAGTAGTTTGGGATCATACAAAAAAATTTCAAAATAATTTAAAATTATTTGTTATCTTTAAAAATAAAAAATAGAATGGACATAATTGGGACAGTAAACTTGTTATATTTTTCTAAATTTTCTTAAGCATGATCATGATCTAAAATTTTATTACAGATAAATAATTTCCTCATTACTATTTTATAAATTTTTCAAAAATTGCAGCTTTATTTGTTTGCTCAATAAAATCTATCAATGCAGTAAGCACTGAACTTAATTTGTTGTATTATATTTCAAAAATCAAACAGAGAAAGAATATAAATGGCATTATGCCTTATAAAATTTTATAAATTCACTGGAGCGTGATTATGATTCAAAATTTTTATGAGATATTAATCATTTCTTTTTCACCCTTATGTAAAATTGTTAAAAAATTTAAACCTTTTTTATTGCTAAATTAAATCTATGTATTGATCATCGGTCTTTTAACAGGATAGTAGCACTTTTCGAATTTTTAAAACTTCATGACACTTGATCATCATATGAAAATTTTATGAGAATGTTATGGATGTGTCAGGACCATCCAGAAAAATTTTTAAAATTTTATAAGCTCGTTTGTTCTTATTTTCATTCAGATGAAACTTGCTACTCAACGCTTTACCAAGACAGTACCAATGTTTAAATTTTTAAAAATTCCTCACATTTGATCATCATCTGAATTTTTTACATAAATATTATAAATAGGTTAGGAATCTCCATAAAAAATTTCAAAATTTTCTAACGTCGTTTGTACTATTTTTCATCCGATTCAAACTTGCCAATCAACGTTTCATCGGGACAGTACCAATATTTGAATTTTTAAAAAATCCACAGAACTTATAATCACCTGAAAATTTTATGAGAACATATCTAATGTGTCAGGAACCTAGAAAAATTTTTTGAAATTTTTCAACATCGTTGAACCAATTTTGATCAATGCAATTTGGGCGAAATTTCAGTAATTTAGTAAATTTTGGAAATTCGATTACAAGCGAACCGGATTTGAATTTTTCTTTTGAATTTTGAATGGATTTCATCCGAATTTCCAATTTCACCGAAATTTCGGATTTACCACCCTCGTTTTTTTTCTCGAAAGCGAAATTTTGATCCTGCTTCCTATCCCCTTAGATTTTCAAGAAGATGACAACTTGCGTGAGATCGTAAATGGTGAGCGATGTTGGTTCTAGGCCTTGGTCTATTACTCGAGCTTTCCTGTGGGTGTTTCTGTAATGTATCTGGTGCAAACCGCACCCCTTTTGTAAAAATTCTGTCCGTTAAGCCTTAATTCCCTATAAAGCAGTTGAATTTCGTTCTTGTGTCTAGCAATAATCGCTTGGTTCCTGATAGCTAAAATCCTAGATAGCTGTTGAGATATTTAAACGCACCCCCTGAAAAGGGCGGTCTGTCACATTTCTGATAATAGAAATCGGAATATTCCAGCTCAAAAAAAAGCACACACACTTTATATTGTTCTAAATAAGTATGTATGTGTTCACGTTCTATAAGGTAGTACTAAATAACCCTAAGAGCATCTCCAACAGTGCTGTAAATCTATCCCCAAAATGTGATTTTAGGTTTGATGGAAAAAAAAGACACTCCAACAGTTCCCCATTCACACTCCCAATATTTTCGCACACCCTATATTTTTCCGCCGCCACAGGCTCCCAATCGACGAAGACTGGCACGACCGATGACGCTCCGTAGCACCCTCTTTCCTTCCTTCCATCCTCCGCCGCTGCGTCTCGTCCCCAAATAAATCCAGACCAAAACCGTTCTCTCCTCTCTCTAGTCCTCCCTTCCCCCCCTCACGGCGTAGAGTGCGCCGAGCTTGGCGCTGGCGTTCGTGTGCCGCCAGTAACTGAAGTCAAGAACTTGCGGTGGCGTGATGTTGCGAGAGAAGGCCTCCGGTGATGCGTCGATGGCGAGAGCGGACCGCCGGGTGGTAACTGCCCGCTCGACGGCAGCGACATCTCGAGACGCAGTGGTCGAGGTTGGCGCCATGGACGACATGCTTCAGACGGCCTCGTTTCTCCATCGTCGACACAAGAATACTCTCCTTGTTGCTTGTTAGTGGGAAAGCAATTTGCAGAGGCGATTGGCCCATGGAAGGCCAAGGTGTATGATATGCACCATGTGATGGTGAGTGTGAAGTCAAGGAGGGTCCTCGTGCGATGACTTGGATGAGGAATTCTTTTCACTTGTAATGAGAATGTAGGATCAGGGTGGCGTCAATCGAGGGGGTGAATGATTGCACTAAGCTAAAATCTTACTCGTCACCTTTTTGAAACACCCCAATACAAACTCAAATTGCTTGAAGAGCCGGTTCACGGAGTTGGGAGACCAGCTTAGAAGTCTGGCGACCAAGAGAGCACTTAGGCGACTAATAGCACTTGACGCACTGGGTTTGAGCACAGGCCCACCAAGAGGGACACTTGAGGCGAAGGGGCTAGAGCACTGGCGACCAAGAGGACACTTGGGCGACGGGTAGAGCACTGGCGACCAATAGGACACTTGGGCGAGCAAGAGACACTTGGCGAGCAGGTTGGGCACTTGGGCGAGCAGTTTGTACACTTGGGCAGCAAGGTTGGGCGACCACGTGAACAGTTGCCATGACCACAGCCGCACGATCAGGCAGCGAGCAGACCGATATATGTCCATTAAAATAGAAATTACTGAAGATCCAGCCGTTGGATTGACGTCAAATTTTAACTGTAGAAACTAGACTTAATTCCACACCTAACACAAAAAGAATAAGGTCAATCGGATCTACAGATCTAAAGTTATATCCTTCGCAAGATGATCAAACCCGGCGAACCACGCGAATAGCCGGGCGAGCAGGACATCAATCTGCGAGACCACAAATTACAGAAGATCTAACTGTTGGATTGATGTAAAATTTTAATTGTATAAACTAGACTCAATTCCGAAGTGAACAAAAAAGAATCAACTCGATCGATCTCATTTAATCAAAAGATATGACCTTCGCAAGATGATGGAACCAATTAGCTTATCTACTGCTTGATACTGTGTTAGCAATCTGGCGACCACAAATTGCCAAAGATCTAACTGTTGGATTGATATGAAATTTTAACTGTAGAAACTAGATTCAATTACAAATCAAACCCAATAAGAATCAATCCGATCGGATCTACGGATCAAAAGATATTACCTTCGCAAGATGATACTTTTGCAAAGAACCGAACTCCGTGATGAACTTCGTGATCGGCCGCCGATGAACAAAACTTCAAGTGATCGATCAACTATGTCGAAGTCAAGAGCAAATCACAACCGCAAGAAGAAACTCTCTCGAAGATTGATTTTTATTTCATTGTCTAAAGTACTCCAACACAAGAGTACAAACCTCAAAACTCAACACTCGCTCTAGAATAAACAGGACACCTCCTTATTTATACAGAATCAATCCAAACGAGATAGAATACAACTCCACTCCCAACATGGAAGGAGTCTCAGATATATCTCAACTTGGCCCAACGTGGCTAAAAACAACTTCTGACGTATGTACACTTCCACCGTCAGAATTACGTGATTAACCAAATTTCCATGTGCATGTTCTTCTAGCCCGAACGTCCCCGCATGACATCCTTGACCACCAAGACCTCAATTCCTCCCTCAACCTAGTCCCAACCTCACCCTCCATGAACCTAGTTCCGGCCTGGCCATCGACCACGTCACCTCGAGCAACACCTCGCACATGAATAAACCTAGAAAACTGCACGAGCACAAGTCCACGACTTGACTCAAAGTCAATCCATGCAACCACTCACACGAGTGCATTGCATCAAGGAATCCATCATGCTATCACCAAAGATAATAATTATCTCAACATGGTACATGCACAAGCACCACACATGCTATAATCAAAGTCACTATACAATGCCAATTTCACCATTCAACCAATTTTTGATCACATGATCTCACAATCTCCCCTTGATGAAAACATTGGCAACACCATTTGGACTCTAACATTGGCATTAACCTCACAAGAAAAGATTTTAAGAAATTTCATTTTAAAACACAAAGCAAAGTGATCAAAAAGCAAAGTGAAATTCCACCTAAAAGGAAACCAAATTGTGTGTGAACTCCAAAATTTCCCTTTGACAATAAAATATTTCACTTCTCCCCTCGAATGTAAGCTTTCTTCCCCTTGATAATGATTTCAGCGAAAAAACAAATGAGTGCCAAGACAAGAACCAATGAGCTTCCTTGATCATATAACCTTATAGATCACATAATAAGCATAATACATGAACTTAATATTATTTAACAAGTTAGAAGTGACATGCATCTCAACCTTAATTTAATCAACTATAGCCAAGTACTAAGTAAAATCTTGACAGAAAACACTAGGCCAAAAATGAAGCAACTAACAACTCAGAGCAAGCAAGTAGTTTCAACTCCAACTAGTAGACCAAATTAATCTTGATAATACAAGAATCGTGCATGTGGCATGCTTGAAGCATACTTCTTTTATTTTCAACGAATGGCATGCTTGAAGCATACATCTTATCTTTTTAGGGAATGGCATGCTTGTAGCATACATCTTATCTTTTAGGAATGTCATGTTTGAAGCATACATCTTGAAGCTTTTGCACATTTTGATAATTTTGACAAGCTTCTTGCAGATTTGAGCCCTTTTTATTCCCTTTTCTTTTATTGTAAACATGCAAAGTGATTAAATGGTCTATGAAAGAGTAAAGCTGAAAATACACATGCTTCATAGCCCAAATTTGTTCAGACGATTCATTATCAAGCCTATAGAAGCAAGATATCACAAGGTATTAGCTTATAGATGATGCTCGTGTATTCCACTGACAGTCCCGAGCCACGGGACCGTTTTGTTCGACAGGGGTGGCTTCTTGTGAGTTGGCTAACCCTAGCAGAGGGAAACCCAAAGACCTCTCACACTAACGAGCCCTCGATGTTCAAATTCAGATGAACACAACGATTTTTACCTGTGTTCAGCCCTCATGGGAGAAGGGTAATACCTTTATTCCCGCTGAAGTTGGATTGCTTCTCAAAAGGTCAGAATCTAAGTTTGTGGGTGACCAGCTTCTTCTCCCCCCTCTTTCTTTCCCCAAGTGCCCTTATATGCACGGGCTTATATGAGCTGATTCAGAGAGCCGCCATCATGCCTATCTTACACGATTGACATTCTCTGCATCACGTCCCGCTCCTCGCCACCATTAACGCCAGCCAAGCCGTCATTTCTGCTCTTCCTAATGTGACCTCTGTGATGTGTAGGTGAGAGGTGTCGAGAGAACGGCCTCAGTGAGTAATTCCTTGGGACCGACATGCCCGTACAATAGGCCCGCTTCGACACAAAGACGGCGATTAAAGAAACTTCAGATTTAAGCCACCGATTCCACCCTTTTGCATGGTGAAGTGAATAAACGAGGCGTGTTCGCCCGCCGCCACATTGGCCGGGCGCCGCGAAGTGGCGGTCGCCACCGCCGCCTCGCGACGCTGACGCGGACAAGCACCGAGGGCGGGGGAGCACCGCCTGGCCGCTTCGCCAAAGCCGCGCCACGCTGGCCGGGCGCCGGGAGCAGGCGTGTCGCCACTCGCCGCCTCGCGACGCCACGTGGACCACCGGGAGGGGCGTGGCGCGCCCGCCCGCTGCCGCCAAAGCCGCCACGCTGGCCGGGCGCCGGGAGCAGGGCGTGGTCGCCACTCGCCGCTTCGCGACGCCACGCGGACCGCACCGAGGCGGGGCGCGTTCGCTTCGCCGCTCGCCAAAGCCGCCACGCTGGCTGGCGCCGGGGAGCAGGCGTGGTCGCCACTCGCCGCCGCGACGCCACGGGATCCGGCACCGAGGGGCGGGCGTGCCCGCCCGCCGCTCGCCAAAGCCGCCACGCTGGCTGGGCGCCGGGAGCAGTGGCGTGATCGCCACCTGCCGTTCTTCGCACGCCACGTGGACTAGTATTCAACAGACGGGTGTAAGCACCCACCGCTGTTAGATCGCCACGGGCCACGACACTTTTGTGCGGCGAAGAGGGTACTCGTGTATAGTACGCCGACAAGAGCTCCCCGGCCCACCCAAGAACGCACATATCATAGGTTTTGAAGATCTTTACATTAAATGCCGGCATTCTGATGGGGCCATCACTCATCGTGATGCCATCGCCGATTCCTTCCCCGCATCCATTAACTTTCTTGGGACCAAACGGCGACACCCTTGTCCTTTCGTGAACCACTCCAGATGAGTGGGGGATACATATAGATCCATCCGCATCCGCGCTTTGCGCTTTTAGTACTCTTTGCAAACTTCGCCTTCTTCCTCCAAGCTTTTCTTGTCTCTTGTTACTTTCGCCTCATGGCTCCTCCCCGCCATCCATTCCCCGCTTCCACTCTGGACTCCTACACGTTGGGGAGATTCCACACCATCGTGTCGGAGGGCCCTTCTTTTTTCCGGTTGGGACCCCATTACCACAAAGGCTCCCCCACCGACGAGATCATCATCTTCGGTGGGGCATCATGGCGGCTTGGTACCGCCTTTTTCTCGATTTTTTTCTCACCATTCTTCACTTCTACGAATCCATCATCTTCACCTCACCCCCAACTCCATCATCTTCCTCGCCACTTTCACACACCTCTGCGGAAATGTTCATGGGGTGATGCCAATCTCCCACTCTTCCGCCTATTTCTTCCTTCTATCACTTCCTCGACGGCCTAATCGGCTGAAGTTGCCACTGGCTTTCGGACGGATGGCCGCCCACTATCTTCCCTTCCATTTCAAGTCAAATCGAAGGCTCAAGGCGACTGAGTGGTCAGACGTCCATGACGAGAAGCGATCGATAATTCGGGTGCTGCTCTGGCCACGGCGCCACCGAGAACTGAACTCGCCTGTCAAGAGACGGGCGGAGTTCCGCAATGGCGCTCAGATCAACAATGCTATGGACGCCGGCTTAATCAAGGCTGGTCATCGTGGATTTCAGATCCTCAAGACTTAGTTCTTCGCCGCTGGTGCCGCCAAATATGGCAAGACACAGCGAAGCATTAATATATCACCCACACCTTTCCCTACCGTAAGTCTTTATTTTCTTTAGCTTTCAGATCTGCATTTTTCTCGTTGTTCCCTACCAACCGCAATTCTTTTTAACTTTGGTCACCATGGAAACTTGATGGGCCACGATCGCCAGTGGCTGGCTCATGGCCGGTCCCAATTTACTCGACTTCCTTCATTCGCAAGCCGCCGATTTGAGTCCGCAGAGCGCCTGAGAATCGCACAGTTGCTACGCCCATGGATTCCACTGCCTTGCAGCGAAGCCAGCCACATACCGATGATCAGGATGCTCCCTCCCATCGACGGGCACGGGCAGCCACATCATTCCTGACATCGAGAGGTCCGACAGAAGCGCATTCCTGGCTAAACTTCCGCCGCCACTCACCAAGGGTGGCGGTGAATCAAGACGGGCGCTTGGCGCCGGCCGCCTAATCGCAACACCAACAAAGACTGGCATACCACGGGCCAAGATCTTCACCTCCAAGACGCACAGCACCTTTCGCCACCGGCAGCGTGACAGATACGGCTACTGCTTCGACGGATCACGACGCCGACCTACAGACCGATTCCACCGCTTTTCCTTCAACTCCCGGTGGCACCGACTTCCACTCCCACTCGGCGCCACCACCTTCCTGCATGGGACCCCTACACACCACTGACAAGGCGGGCTTGAGGTTCCAAGGCACTGGCCTTTTGAGGGCGACGCCGAGGCCGATTTCCAAGATACCTCCGAGGAGCAGATTGTCACGCGTCATTGAGCAATGGAGGCTTCGCCAGACATCGCTGCCGCCACTGGCCGCAGAAGCGAGGCAAGCGTTCCCCGCACAAGACTCGCCAACTCGCTTCGGATCATCGCCATCGCTGAACGGCTGAGCTCTTTTCACCGAACTCAAGAATTTACATGCCACCGCTTATGCACTCTGCACGGCCAAGCATGGAGCCCTGACGCAAGAAGACAACCACGGGGCCATCGATGAGTCCGGGAGCGGGAGCGGGAGTCAGACACAATGGCGCAGAAAGGACCACCGCGAATCCCGATCGCTGACAGGCAAAGAATGGGCGGAGAGGGTCAAGCGCAGCAAGACCTCCGAGTATGAGGCCGCCCACCTAAGCGCATAATCTCACCACCATGCTCAAGGAGTATTCTCACAGATCAAAAGATGCCTCGAGCTTTGGGCGTGGTGTTTGAGACACCTCTCCAGACACCGCTTCTTACAAGACGCCCATGCGACCAACCAGCCGCAGAGGCGCCGGAGTCGCTTATCACTGGTCGCACGCCTCCGCCAGTGGAGGGCAGGAGGTTGCGCGGCGATGACCGCGACCTTTGTGCCGGCATGCCGGGCCACCGCGACGCTCGATCCTATGGCGGCAATGGAGGCCGATCATCGTGGAGACGCCGCCAAAGTGAAGCATGTACGCGGCAGCCGCCGCTATTTAAGAAATTAGAAAGCAGCAATTATTATGGACGCTGCCACCCCTATATGAGCAAGAAGACGCCGCATGATATCGACGTATGACGAAGTGAAGGGTCGGGCCACCGCCCACCTTTTGTGTTTATTTCTTTTGTTGATCGATCCCCCTTTCCTTTTATTACCCGCATTTAACACTTTAACAAACTTTAGTTGTAATGGATGTTTTCCGCTTTTACCTTCATGCCTTTTTGCCATGCTCATCCGATATTGCATGTCGAAATTGCTAGGTGGCTGCAGCAGCGACTCGCTAAAGCACTAATTAGGCTTCTAAGCCTAGGCAATGTCCTGCATAACTCGCAGAGATTGAATGTAATCGCCACGTCGTGAAGCATCACACATATAAGTGATAGGGACTTAGGCAGAGGCAACTTTGAAGCATAAAAGGTCCGTGATTAAGCACACAATAACTTCGCCATCAATATTTTATGTAGGGTTATCATTGGCTGAAATCTCTTCGAACTTAAATCCTTGTGATCTTCTAGAATTGTGCCCCAGCAGTGGCGCAGAAGTAAGTCCCTCAGAGCTGGTTTTGGGCCGCCAGACTAATCTGCGATAACCAAGTGAAGCTTCGAGAGCCAACCCGAGGCGACGAAGTGTGTTTGAGTTCCGTGCTCAACTTACACCCTCGGTACTTAGTTTTACTAAACGCCACATCAAGACTTTCTTTTATCACCAAGGAGCCGCCGATTCGCAACATCCGTGATAACCATGCATAATTTGTTTAATTTTAGCATTCTCATAAGCGCATGTTTAGAGTGTTATTCTTAACACTTATCCGGCTTACGATTAGCGCTGCTCTAGCCTAAGTGATGGGGCGGCCACTGACCTTTCGGCGATCAAATGTTCAATATCACGCTTAATCTGACCTGCATCAACTGCCTCTATCAAGTACACGGGATCGTGGTACACTATTAGATTTATCCTCGAATCGGGCCAAAACCTACAAGGCGGATCCGCCACACGCGGATATGGCCAAGGTAGATGAACACTATACGCATCACATACAATGTAGATCATAATAGTTCAGATCATACCTGGGAAATATTGGTTCACTCGCTGACCTCCATGTTGCCGCCTTTTTCTCATAATACGCCCATGGCATTGTGTAGTAAAGGCGTCAATTCCTGTGAAGGGTATCTAGGCTGCAGACGCAAGAAGGACAACCATCTGCTTCAAAGAGCCAACCCGAGGTGTCTAAATCAAGATTTGAACACCGTGCCAAACCCACTTCCTAGCTACTCCGCCTTTACTCCCAAGACAAACACTGTGCATAATTATGGACCAACAAGGAGTCATCGAGAGCCAGGACCAATAGTATCCACACTTAATCCATTCCATAGGGTATAAGAAATGGAGTAATAAATAAGTCTAAAATCTCAAAGATAATAACATTATTAACAACCAATGACCCGATCGCTTAAGGGGTAGATTCATCCTGTGGTCGATCAAGGCGAATCACCGGTACTTACAAGCCAGGATAAAACTTCCAATAACTCCACATTGTAGGAATTCGCTAATTTCTACCGCCTTCCGTGGCTAATCGGACCGCCCCGTCGAGATATCGAGACCACCTTAAAGGGCCTTCCCACCGAGGAGACAATTTTATGTAACCCTAAGATGCGCTCAACTCACGTAAGACCAGATCGCCTAACGCCGCTTGTTCTCTCGTGAGACCCGTGGCATAGTATCGCCTAAGGCTTTGTTGGTATCGGGTTGCACGAAGGTACTGGCCCGATCACTTAACTTCTTCCGTGAGATTGACATCTTCTTGCTCTGATATCTTCATGGCCTTCCTCATTGAAACTCGAGACTGTGGAGAGCCAAATGACAATGAGGGGAGAACAAAATTCCGCTTCCATACACCGTAAAGAAAGGTGTTCGCCAAGAGTCTCGACCGGGGTGGTGCGAGCTGACACACAACACACCGAGCTTCTTCAATCCAATAGCGGCCTCGCCAGGAGTCGATCAAACGCTTTCGCCTTGAGGTTCTTCAAGATTAACGCTGGGCTGCTGGCCACCTTGACTACATTTTGGGGTGGGCGAATCGGGTTTAAACATACTTTGACGCCCATCTCATCACAAAACTCGTAAACGCCTACACCGTGAATTGGGTTCCATTGTCGGTGATAATACGTCACATGCACTCCAAAGGGTGAATATCCCATGCATGAATTTGATGTTAATGAAGTGCATGATGGCATCGTACCGCTTCAGCCTTCACCCACTTGGTGAATTTGTCGACGGCGACGTAAGAGGTGGGTGAAACCCCGCGGGCCCACTGAACGACTCCAGATATCTGAAACTTCGCATCATGAACTGCCAGAGAGAGGGATGGTTTGCGTAGCTTGGGTCGTTGGTGGACTCCGCTCGCGAAGAACTCGACAAGCCAAGATGTCCTCACCAGCCCGCAAGCATCCCGGAGGGCGTAGGTCTAACAAAATCCTCGGCGGAATGCTTCTTTACTAACTAGCTGCTCACGACATATGGCCCCTGCAAGCACATGCCTCCATGGATATCAAGGAGCGAGCGCCCTCTTCCCGAGTGATGCACTTCAAAGAGAATTTCATTTCTACTCCCGGCCAGATAAGTCTCCATCCACCGTGAGTATAGCATTCGGCCTGGCGTGTTATTTTCTCACCGACGATCATCGCTTCTGGGATCACTTGGTCCCGCAGAAGGCTAGGATCGATCCATCCACCGATCTTCCCGGCTGCCGCGGTGAAAGCACTGTTGTTCGCCGTACTTGGTTGGGCCAAACATTTCAAGGCGCAGATCGGCAAAGATCACGCTTTCCTCCCGGACTTTGGGGCCGAGGTGAACGACCGCTTTCCCTCCTCGAATCGGAGGTCAGTGGATAAAGAACGCCGCTTATCCCCATTCGAAGCCGGAGGCCTCGACAATTGCATTCATCGTCCCCACCTGAACCGGGTCGAGATAAATGACACCATCATTCCAATTTTGATCGTGGGCTGCGGCGGATTCGTCAGCGATAGTCTTTCTTCAAGACCCGACCGACAAGAGGCTTTCGAGGATGCAAGCCGCAGAGCCCATCCACAAGATAATTATCACGCTTGGGGATATGAGTATATCCCAGCCCTTCAAAGTGTCGCGCCCATTTTCCCCACCTCCGCCAAGCACGCCGCCATGGTGGGGTCAGGCATTGAAATTCTTTTCTTACTTGATTGATGACCAAGAGGGAGTCACCTTGACTTGAAGACGCCGAATACTCAAATACTTAAAGCACACGCAACCCTCGCTAATTGACCTCAAGTACTTGGCAATGTTATTAGTAGCTTTAAAATCAAGAACAACTACATACCGGAGGATGTCACCAGCTGGGGAGATTAAGACAACACCACTCGCTAGGCCTCCAACTGAATCAACGAACCATCAAAGAATAAGGTCCAGTGAGGTATGACGGGCTTTCTTCGCTTCGAGAGCTGCAGGAGTCCACTCAAGAACAAACTCCGCCAAATTTTTGACTTTTTAATGGTCAAGTGGGGAACAAATTTAAGATTGAACTCTCCTAATTCCATCGACCACTTAGCAATACGACATTCGCTTACCGCTGAATGTAATTTTCGCAACGGATAAAGCCGTAACCACAAGAATTTCGCTTTTGGAAATAATGTCAGACTCTCCTCAGACGCCAGCAGAATCAGATACAACATTTTCTCGAGCTTGGGGATATCGGGCTCCGCTTCATGTAATACTCATCGACATAATATAATAAACTGCCTTTTGAACACCTTCCCTTTCCGCCACAAGAACAAAGACTCCACCTCTTCAGAGTAGCCGCATATATGTGGAGCAATGGTTCGCCTTCTGTGTCAGGGAAACCGTAATCAGGAGGAGAGGTGAGATACCGCTTCAAATCTTCAAAGGCCTTCTCGAGCTTCATCCGCCCATTCAAAGTGATTAGTTCTCTTTAATAACTTGAATAAAGGTAGGCTCCTTTCTCTAATTCGGGCAATGAATCGCCTAAGAGAGGCTAGCGCATCAAACCAAACATTGAACTCCGCATTGAGCTGACATCGGCGCTTTCATGTGCTCAATCGCCGCTTATCTTGTCCGGATTGGTTTCAATTCCCTTGCTGGATACCGTGAACCCCAAAGAATTTGCCGAGGGGACGCCATCACACACTTTTCTCGGTTCAACTTTAAACCATTCTCCCGAGGTTGAAGAAGGTCTCTCCGTGTCTTGAACCAAGTCCTCATCTTTTTAATTTTTACCACCGATCATCAACATATATTTCAAGATTACGCCCCTATTCAGGACGGCAAGTAATGTGCATAGCACGCCGTAAGTGGATCCAAAGATTCTTTAAACCAAAAGGCATCCCGACATAACAATAGACACCCATAGGGGTTATAAAAGCGCTTTTTTCTTCATCCTCTATCGCCATAATCGATTTGATGGTACCTGCACACGATCCGTAAAGCATAATAATTCACAACCCGCCGAGAGTCAACGATAAGGTCAACTCAAAAGGATAAGGGTCTTTGGACAAGCTTTATGAGGTCGGTAAAATCGACACATTCGCCACTTCCCGCTGATTTTTAACAAGCACATGATTGGCAAGCCACTCGTGAGTGACCTTCGATGACCTCCGCGCCCAATAGCTTTCTACCTCCTCGCCGAATGGCATCCTGCCGCCCGAGCTTGCCGATCTTCGTCGAACCAAGCGATTTCGGGAGCGAAGCACCTGCTCGATCACTGGGACCCTTTGGGTTACATCGGACGGTTGCCGCGAACACGCCGAATATAACGGAGGAAGGTGACGAGCGGCCTTCCTATTTGGCAATCGAGGTCAGCGCCAATGTTGACGGGTTTTGTCGATTCGCTTTCACTCGTATGCATTTTAACCTCGCCGGCAGAGCCAAAGAGGCGCTGGTCCGACCGAGGGGCTCCTTGACGGCGACATCAGACGCCTCGACAAGTGGCAGACTCATATCAAGCGAAACTTGTGATGTCAGCAGAGCTTCGACTAGTCCACTCGAACGGTTATGGGGTCGGCAGCCCCAAGATCTTCACCACCATATATGCATAATGGGTCACCGCCATGAACTTGGCCTGCCCGCATCCAAGCAAGGCATTGTAGGAAGATCAAAATCGTGACCTCAAAATCCACCACTTGGTGCAGATAATTATCCTTTTCTCCAAAGGTGACAGGAGACGCACCGTCCACGGGATTGCACTAACCCTCGGGCTATTCCAAAAAGGGCAACGGCGGATGGAGATCCCATCAAGGGATTTGGAGAGCTAAGAACCGTGGAGGACAAGATATCGAGAGAACTCCCTCCATCCACTAAAGACACGGCCCATTAACATTCCGGATCGGCGACACCACAACGGAGATGTCCGGGTCGGGTAATCAGTGGTCGGCTCGACCGAAGATGATCGCCTCTCCACCATTTCAAAGATCCGACGCGCCTCGAAGCTCGCCCTCAGAAGACACACTCCTCTTCAACCGCTTGCAAGCTAGATAGAGCGGCGCGGACGAGCCACCATAGATATACGCCAGGTATGATCCGCCGCCGGAAGGAAGGCAGGGTTCACCACGATCACCGCCACGAGAGTGACGCCTCATCACGGTAGGGCGCGTCCTTGATCCGGGCCGCTTACCATTCTATCCACAACTTGACAATTGTCCAAGTCATGGGTGTCGTCCCGATGAATTGGGCACTAAGACCCTTTTCGCTCCGTCCCGCGACGATCGCTCTCGCGATCGCGACGGTTATCGCGTTGTCCCCGCAATCGCCACGCTTATCCCGGCGTATTGTCACGCTCACCACGTTGCGCACGATCTCGGCGGCCACGCCCGGGCGACTCGAGTTCGTTACACTCGGCGCCAAGACCCGCTTGGTCTCTCTCCCTCATGCTTCCGCCGCTTTCTGTTGATTTCCGCCGAACCTTCGAGGTTCCGGCTTATCTTTTGCCCCGCCACCCTCGGGGCTGCACTCCAGCCCTCGCTCATGTCTGCAAGCGCACTTATGCGCAAGGGAAAACAACTCGAGGTGGTGCCGATGGTACGGTGGCCATCTTCTCCTTCATTTTACGGCCATGACGCTTCTGAAAGCGATGACGACCGATTGTTCAAATATGGGGAATCGTGTTAAAGAATGGTAGAACCGCCGATGAAATCACGAACGACTTCCCCTTATGCCGCTTGGGCATGCAGATCATCCTCCACGCCAAAGCGAAAGAGCCCCGGAAATTGGCGATAAAAGGTTACACAACTCCTCCCACGAGTGCACCGACCGGAGGTTCAATAACCAAGAACGGGCAGAGCCCGCAAGGTCCGTAAAATAATTGGCCATAACTTTCCGGACCCACCGGCGTCCGCACCATCGTGTATAAATTTGCAAGAACTCCTCCGATTGGTGGTGCCGCATAACTTTCTATAGACGCGCTAAACTTTTCAGCCAATCCATTCCCAGAATCACGAAAACGCCGACACCCGACGCCATAAACAAAGTCTTCCGCCCACCGAACTCGATCCGGAGAGCGGAAAATGACTCTCCGCCGAGTCGAGGAACTTCCATCCCTGGAGCCACCCGCTGCCACGCTCCTACCCCGAGCCAGGGCGCAGCGCCGCTGAAGATCACCTGCCGACGAGATTCATCAAGATGGCTTTAGGTCCCCACGGTTCCTTTCGGAGTCGGACCGACGCCACAAGATCTCCTCCCCGCCCCTGACCCATTGGGCCAAGACGCCGCCAGGCTCTGGAGCCTCCGCGAGCCCTCCCCCGGGGCGGATCACCACCGGCTCACGGCCGGAGGCCCTACCAGGCCTGGCCGCACGACAAGGCTGGCAAGATCCCCGCCACGGGTGGCTGGGAGTTCCTCCCAAGCTCCACCTGAGGGTGGTCCAGAGAAGACGAAGGCATGTGTGTTTTGAGCCGGGTGGCTGCCCATACAAATGGGCCAAGATCAGATGCTCCCATCACGCAAGACTGTGCATCACCAAGACTCATGGGTGGAGGAGACGATCTTTCGATTGATGAGGTTGCCGGACACACTCGAGTATGGCCCGACTCTTCTCCTTCCTCAAGGCCTAACTCAACATTTTCAAATGCAGAATTGAAAGAAAAACACCCAAACTCACGGAGAGATGATCGAAAACTGACTACCTACCTCCCCACTGGCGCTACCGCTTGCAGTATTCCACTGACAGTCCGAGCCTACTGGACCGGTTTTGTTCGATAGGGGGTGGCTTTGTAGTTGGCTAACCCTAGCAGAGGGAAACCCCAGACCTCTCACACTAACGAGCCCCGATGTCTAAATTCAGATGAACACAACGATTTTTTACCTGTGTTCAGCCCCCATGGAGAAGGGTAATACCTTTACTTCCTCGCTTAGTTGGATTGCTCTCTAAAAGGTCAGAACCAAGTTTGTGGGTGACCGCCTTTTCTCCTCCCCTTTCTTTCCCCAAGTGCCCTTATATGCACGGGCTTACATGAGCCGATTCAGAGAGCACATCATGCCTATCTTACACGGATTTATTACCCTCTGCATCTCCTGCTCTCCGCTAATTAATGCCCCAAGATGCCGCCGGCTTCTTCCGAATGTGACCTCTAGGATGTAGGTGAGAGGTGTCGAGAACAAGCTCAGAGGAATTCCTGGGACCGACATGCCGTACAATAGGCCTCGCTCGACACAAGACGGTGCGAAGAAACTTCGTGACGAGCCACCGTGATTCCACCCTTTTGCATGGCAAGAATAAACGAGGCGGTTCGCCGCCGCCACGTTAGCCGGGCGCCGGGCGAAAGCAGGCGGTCGCCCACTCGCCGCTCGCGACGCCACGGGACGGCACGGAGGGCGTGGCGTGCCCGCCGCCGCCTCGCCAAAGCCGCCACGCTGGCCGGGCGCCGGGAGCAGGCGGGTCGCCACCGCCGCCTTCGCACGCCACGTGATCCAAGACCGGAGGGCGTGGCGCGCTTCGCGCCCGCCAAAGCCGCCACGCTGGCGGGCGCCGGGAGTGGCTGGTCGCCACCGCCGCCTCGACGCCACGTGACCAAGACCGAGGCGGGCGGCTCGCCGCCGCTCGCCAAAGCCGCCACGTCGGGCGCCGGGGAGTGCGCGGTCGCCACTCGCCGCCAGACGCCACGTGACCAAGACCGGAGGGCAGGCGTGCCGCCGCCGCCAAAGCCAGCCACGTTGTCGGGCGCCGGGAGCAGGCGTGATCGCCCACTGCCGCCTCGCACGCCACGTGGGACTAGTATCCAACAGACGGGTGTAAGCACCACCCGCTCTAGATCAGCCACGTGGCACGACGCTTTTGTGCGAAGAGGGTACCCTAGTGTATAGTACGCCACAATGCATAAAACCAAGGAATTCGAATGTCACTTTTAGTTCAAGTAAAGCAATTTAGATTATCATATATAAGCTCAATTACATAATATATAAAGAAATATGATAAAGTAAGCTCATTAAGTAATGTGACTTGGCATAAAACTCCCTCTCAAAACAAGCTCATGAAATGCACAACGCCTACTCTCCTCTCAAAAAGGCAAATCGAGCAAAGATCAAGTGGTTTTGTGAAAATATCAAGCAATTTGCAATTCAGAATCAACAAAATGCAACACGACATCTCCCTTTTCCACATGATCTCAAGGAAATGATAGCTAATGTCAATATGCTTGGTTCGAGAATGTTGCAATCGATTTTAGCAATATTAATAGCACTAGTGTTATCACGTAAAAGGGGAACACTATCTAAGTTTAATCCAAAATCCTTTAAAGTAGATATCATCCAAAGCACTTGAGCACAACATGCGCAAGAGCAACATATTCGATTCAGCAGCTTGAGAGAGCAATGAAACTTATTTTCTAGATGACCAAGCTACTAAAGATGTACCAATAAAATGACATGTTCCGAGGTACTTTTCCGTTAATTCTACAACCCAAAATCAAAGATCGAGAAGACTCTAAGTGATAAACATGATGATGAGGAGTACCATAAGCCAAACTCTAACGTGGATTGTAAATAGCGAAGAATTCGTTTTACCGCTTGTCGATGAGAAGCACGTGGGGAAGCTTAAAAACAAGCACACAAACACACCGCAAGGTGTATATCCGGCCTTGAAGCAGTGAGATAAAGAAGTGATCCAATCATGCTTCGATACTCCTTTTGATTAACCGATTCTCCTTCTTCATCCGGATCCAAGGTAGTTGTTGTGCCAATAGGTGTGGAAATTGGTTTGCATGTTTCCATCTCAAAACATCGAAGGAGATCTTTTGTGTACTTCGTTTGGTGAATAAAGATATCTTGCCTTGTTTGCTTGACTTGTAAACTCGTAAAGTATGTGAGCTCACCCATCATACTCATCTCAAATTCCTGCTCATAGTGTCTCTTGAAAACCATCTCAAGGGTGAGAACTATCCAAGTCTTGATCCCATCTCTAAAAGACCAAGATCCACTAAGCTTCGTTCTCCAAGACAGCCTAAGACTTTCTTAGCGACTTTTCAAAATTGGAACGCCTAGAAGTAGTACGCCTTGAGTCACAGTCTTGTTCTCTTTCTTCCTTCTTTTTCAACTTGGGACAATTTGCTTTGATATGCCCGGAAGACCACACTCAAAGCAGTTGAAAGGCCCTCAAGTAGTGCCTCCACGCCCTCATCCTCACATTGTTGAGTGCTTTGACAAATAGCGGAAGAAATGAGCACAAGATCTTCTTCGGGAGCATCTCAAACTGCTCATCTGAAAAAGAAGTTAATGCGCACAAGGAGACAGAAGATGGTAATCCGTAAGACGTCGGGTTAGCAACAAGTGCATGTGTAGAGGTTTTATCACTCTAGGTGATAAAGAATCCATCTCATAAGTTTTCAACATAGAGTACAGATCATCCATGGTTAATGTATCCAAATCAACAGCTTTGATTGATTGCAAGAATAACCATGCGCCATTCAGAGTCGAGATCTCAAAATCTTACTAGCATTCTCCTCACAGATTGTTAACTCCAACACCACTGAAATTGCACAAAATTTTCTCAAATCGAGAGTAAAGATCATCAATTGATTCACCCGGTCTCATAACAAAATCGAAAAGTCTTTTGGTAAATATTTTTGCGACTTTCTTAATCTTAGTTGAACCTTCATGATAGTCACATAATGTCTTCCAAACCTGAATGTGCGTAACGAATTTGACACTCGATCAAATTCTTTTTCAGAGATTCCTTGAAAAATCAAGTTTTTAGCTTTAGCATTTAAATCAACGCTCTACTTTATTATCATTAGTGACTATATCAGAACATCATATGCGAGAGACTTTGCGCCAAATATCATTACATTGAGCTTCAACATAGGATTGCATGCGATTTTTCCAAGAAGAAAAATTTGAATCATTAAGCATAGGAGGACGATTAACATACTTATCTAACGCCATACCTCAACCTTGCTCGATACCACTTGTAGGATCGGTGGCTCAATCAAAGGGGGTGAATGATTGCACTAAGCTAAAATCTTACTCGTCACCTTTTGAAACACCCCAATACAAACTCAAATTGCTTGAAGACCGGTTCACTGAGTTGGGAGACCAGTTAGAAGTCCGGCGACCAAGAGAGCACTTGGGCATCCAAGAGCACACTTGGACGACGGCTTGAGCACTGGCGACCAAGAGGACACTTAGGCGAGTTGACACTGGCGACAAGAGGACACTTAGGGCGAAGGAGAGCACCGCGACCATATAGACACTTGAGGCGAGCAGAGGACACTGGGCAGGCAGTTGGCACTTGGGCGAGCAGTTTGGCACGGGCGAGCAGGTTGGGCGACCACGTGAACAGTTGGGCAGACACAGCGCACAGCGCGAGCAGACCGATATATGTCCACTAAAATAGAAATTACCGAAGATCCAGCCGTTGGATTGACGTCAAATTTTAACTGTAAAAACTAGACTTAATTCCACAGCTAACACAAAAAGAATCAGATCAATCGGATCTACAGATCTAAAGTTAAATCCTTCGCAAGATGATCGAACCCGGGCGACCACGCGAGCAGTCGGGCGAGCAGGACATCAATCTGGACGACCACAAATTACAGAAGATCTAACCGTTGGATTGATGTAAAATTTTAACTGTATAAACTACACTCAATTCCGAAGTGAACAAAAAAAGAATCAACTCGATCGGATCTATGAATCAAAAGATATGACCTTCGCAAAATGACTGAACCAATTAGCGATCTACTGTTTGGCGACCAGGTTAGCAATCTGGGCGACCACGAATTGCCAAAGATCTAACCGTTGGATTGATATAAAATTTTAACTGTAGAAACTAGATTCAATTACGAATCAAACCCAATAAGAATCAATCCGATCGGATCTACGGATCAAAAGATATTACCTTCGCAAGATGATACTTTTGCAAAGAACCGAACTCCGTGATGAACTTCGTGATCATGCTGCGATGAACAAAACTTCAAGTGATCGATCAACTATGTCGGCCAAGAGCAAATCACAACCGCAAGAAGAAACTCTCTGGAAGATTGATTTTTATTTCATTGTCTAAAGTACTCCAACACAAGAGTACAAACCTCAAAACTCAACACTCGCTCTAGAATAAACAGGACACCTCCCTTATTTATACAGAGCAATCAAATGAGATAGAATACAACTCCACTCCCAACATGGAAGGAGTCAGATAATCTCAACTTGGCCCAACGTGGCCAAAACAACTCTTGCACGTATGTACAATTCACCCGTAATTACGTGACTAACCACCTCCATGTGCATGTTCTTCAGCCTAACGTCCGCGATGACATCCTTGACCACCAAGACCTCGATTCCTCCGAACCTAGTCCCGAACCTCGGTTCCTCCATGAACCTAGTTCCGGTCCCACATCGACCACGTTAGCCTCGAGCAACACCGCACATGAATAAACCAGAAACTGCACGAGCACAAGTCCACGACTTGACTCAAAGTCAATCCATGCAACCACTCACACGAAAGTGCATTGCATCAAACGAATCCATCATGCTATCACCAAAGATAATAATTATCTCAACATGGTACATGCACAAGCACCACACATGCTATAATCAAAGTCACTATACAATGCCAATTTCACCATTCAACTAATTTTTTATCACATGATCTCACAGAGAATGATACTGAGAGTGAGGGATTTGATGATGTTCTGTTTGAGGAGGAGAAGCAGCAGTTGGAAGCCGCACTTAAGATGGATTCTTCAGATGTCTAGTCTAAGGCCACCAAGTGTTTATTTTATGTCATTGACCAATTTAAAGATTTTTTTAGAAAAAAGAAGGGAGCTGTTGGAGGATGGGTTTTTTTTTGAGAAAAATATTTTTGATAAGATCCCAATCTAAAAATATTAGGAGTTAGAATATTGGACACTGTTAGAGATGCTGTAACGACCCCCACTTAAATCTTAGCCTGTGTAAGTACTAAGTAGGATGCACACCGATATGTATAGCGTAGGTGGGGTGCCTCGTGACGGAATGCCGCAAAAAATCGCCGGAAAAATGCAACGTACGACGCAACGGAGACGTGTCAATCGTTACCACCTGATCTATAAAAGACACCCACACAAGCAGATCGATCACACGATACTAGAAAGTAGGAACATCTCTCTCCTAGTCTCAAAAGAAAAAAGAGAGAAACCTCTCCCAGTTCCCGCCACAGCTGCCGAGCTCGAAGCCATTGACCATGGCCGCCGAGCTCCCATTCTACTTGCTACTCCTGCCTCTCCTAGTCATACCCCTCCTGTACTTGACGGCTTTCCGACGGAGGTCTGCTTGCCGACGGCATCTCCCTCCGGGGCCGTGGGCGCTGCCGATCATCGGCCACCTGCACCACCTCGTCGGTGCGCTCCCGCACCGCGCCATGCGGGACCTGGCGCGGCGGCACGGCCCGCTCATGATGCTCCGGTTCTGTGAGCTCCCGGTGGTGGTCGCCTCCTCCCCGGATGCCGCGCGGGAGATCATGAAGACGCACGACCTGGCCTTCGCGTCACGACCCATCGGGCCGATGCTGCAGCTCGAGTTCCAGGGCGCCGAGGGCATCGTCTTCGCGCCCTATGGCGACGCATGGCGGCAGCTCCGCAAGATCTACACCGTAGAGCTCCTCAGCTCGCGCCGCGTCCACTCTTTCCGCCCCGTCCGCGAGGAGGAGCTCGGCCGCCTCCTCCGCTCTGTGGAGTCGGCGGCGGCGGGGCCGGTGGACCTGACAGAGCGGATATCGGCGTTCGTCGCGGACTCCTCGATGAGCGCCATCATCGGCAGCCGGAGCGATAACCGCGACACGTTCCTGAGGCTGATGGAGGAGGACCTCAAGATCACGCCGGGGATGACCCTGCCGGATTTCTTCCCGTCGTCACGCCTCGCGATGCTCCTCAGCCGCGTGCCCGGAAAGGTCAAGCGCCGCCGCAGCAGCATGCTCGCCATCATCGACACCATCATCCAGGAGCACAAGGAGAACACAGCCGCCGCCGCCGCTGCCGGCGTAGAGGAACACGAGGACTTGCTCGACGTGCTCTTGAGGCTCCAGAAGGACATGGGCTCCCAGTATCCCCTTACCATCGAGAACATCAAATCTGTGATCATCGTAAGCCCCCTCTAGTCCTCTACCACATCGCCGAGTCCCCCTAATCACATAAAACAAATGGAATCCATATGAGTTTACTCTGTTTCTTTTGCAGGACATGTTTACCGCGGGCAGCGAGACCTCGTCGACGGTGCTGCAGTGGGCGTTGGCCGAGCTGATGCGGAATCCGAGAGTTATGCAGAAGGCGCAAGGCGAGGTCCGGCAAGCACTCGCCGGCCATGCCAAGGTGACGGAGGCCAGCCTAACAAACCTGCACTACCTGCGGCTAGTCATCAAGGAGACGCTCCGGCTGCACCCGCCGGCACCGCTGGTGCTGCCGCGGGAGTGCCGCAGCCCGTGCCAGGTGCTTGGTTTCGACGTGCCGAAGGGCACCATGGTGCTCGTGAACGCGTGGGCTATCGGCAGGGACCCGGCACACTGGGACGCACTAGAGGAGTTCGTCCCGGAGAGGTTTGAGCAAGGTGGCAGGGACTTCAAGGGGATGGACTTCGAGTTCATACCGTTCGGCGCCGGGAGGAGGATGTGCCCCGGCATGGCGTTCGGTCTGGCGCACATCGAGCTTGCGCTCGCAGAGCTACTGTTCCACTTTGACTGGAAACTGCCGGAAGGGATGGTCCCCGAGCAGATGGACATGACTGAGACGGCCGGAATCATTATGCGCCGGCGGTCCGACCTATTCCTGTTCGCCGTCCCTACGGTCCCAGTGCCAACGCAGTAAGTTCATGTGCCGGCTGGTGTTTTCTGTTATGTACTTCTTATATATATATAGGAATATATATATATATATATATATATATATATATATATATATATATATATTTCTATATATGTGTGTGTATGTGTATGTATGTATGTATGGCTGAAATATTTTCATATCTTTCAAATGCGATTGAGTTTCAACTTCAAATTTTGCAGGATTGTAGAGGTTCACCTCCCTACATGTGATAATTTTTGAGAATTTTCAAAACTTCTACAGGTGGTTTTCACGGAGTTTTCATGGAATTGATGGTTTTCACCAAATATTTCTGCCAGTATGTATATGTATATGTGTATGTATGTATGTATATATATGTATATGTGTATGTATATGTGTATGTATGTATATGTATATATGTATGTATATATATGTATGTATATATATGTATGTATGTATATGTGTGTGTGTCTATATATATATATATATATAGTAATAATTAACTAGTTGCTCCACTGGCCCACGTTGCTGGTTTGCGTGGCAAAGAAAATACCGAGACAGACAGGAATTTTAATAGAGAAAGGAAATAGTTTTCAAAAATAAAAAAGTAATCATCATATATCCTTCATTCAGTACTTTAATATTTCATACGGTAAAAAAACATTGAAGCACCTCTCGCAATGATTTCAATCCTTGTTTGTGCTGTAGCCATAATCACAGTTATCAATATCGTACTGGAGGCTATATTGGTTTGGCTCTTGAAATTGTACATTCCAGTACCATCCATACCGGTGTACCATTTCGATTTAAATATAATAATATATATTTATAAGTATACACATGTTTAATTTTATGTATACCATATTTCATTTATAATATTTGGATTAATTCCTTATATGTCATTAGAATTTGAGAAAAATCATGAATGTATCATCGATAATGAGTGACATATAAGAGATGAGGTTAGCTTTCAATGGCATGAAAGGAATTGCCCTATAATATTACTTCTAATATATAGTAGTACTATTAAATATAACATATAGTTCACTAGATCATATTATCAATTCCATCCTCTAATATATATATATATATATATATATATATATATATATATATATATATATATATATATATATATATATATATATATATATAAAATCAATTCTATCGATATGACTGGTATTGACTGACATCGAAGTCGGTATGGCCGGTATATATTAACATGTATTGAAACTGGTATGGCTGGTATCGAACTAGTAAGACCGGTATTAAAGCTGTTACGGTATATAGTGCTACTCTATACCAGTTTAGAAATGAAACAGTACATACTGACTGGTATCAGCACGATATTGATAACTATGATCATAATCTCGGTCTAATGTTGTGAGATCTACCGAGAGGACCGGTTTATTAATTACTTTGCTGTTGTTTTATTTGACCATGCTGCCCTGAGAATAGTAACATTATCATCGTCGAAGCAGCATCAAAGCTGACAGCTAATTGACCATTTGTAACTGCAGTTGATATACGCAACGCGATTGACTGACGACAGCACGGAGATGAGCGAAGTTTATATATAGCAAAGACATGCGTCCCTTTCAGCAGTTTCAAAATTCGTGTAGATACGGTTTGAATGTGCCAATGGCCCAAGGCTGCTTGCCTGGATCGGATTTCGGCTTGCGTGCAGTCCAAGGTGGAGAAAATTGTCAACATCGCGATGCCACGACATGGACAAAGCCTGGTTTCCTTATCCAGGGATGCTTTGGGCTTTTTTTTTTTAAGGTTCGCTTTCGTTTGAATAAAATTACAAATCTAGTTTTTTCGTGTTCATAACAGGTGGATTTGCCACGTTTCTATATTATAGCAGGTGACATATATCACCTTTCGTTTTTTCTACGATCGATAAGATGACCAAATTTATAATTTTATTTATATAAATTTGATTTAGATAAGGACTAAGTACAAAAAATATATATATCACTGTAACTTGCACTGTAGAACTATAGTGTTTTGGCTACAGCTGGCGCTGGCTTGGCCCTTCCTCTCTACCTCTCCAAGAATATTGATATCTATAGATATAGACTAGGAAATTTTTCATGGCTAACACGCCCTGCGTGTCGCTTTTCGAAGAAAAAATGTTTTTTCAAGTACTAATTTTTTAAATCGTCAAAATAATGAGCTGAAACGGGAAAAATAGAGATAGAGCTGTAGAAATATCTCTTTCATTTAATTATTTGGAAAATATTGGAGACCGAAATTTGGAAAACCGCAATGGGAAAAAGTCTAGAGGAAAAGGGTGAAAAATTATTAGAGATGTTGTCGGGATTGGATATCGCCACGAGGCGACCATCGTAGCTCGGTGGTCTCCGAGCATGCCCTTGAACAGTAGCGCGCCCCCTGTAATAAATGCTTTGTCGCTTGTAATCCCTATAAATATCCTCGCACACGAAGGATTGAGGGTTCGGTTCATTCAGTTCGATTCAACCTCATATTCTCATTCGTGCGAGTAGCTTGCTGCGGCCGACCTAGGGAGCCACTCTTAGGGTCACCCAGGGTCCCCCGAGCAAGCCGATTGTAATCCATCTTCACATACTAATGCAACCACTGGACGTAGGGTTATTATCTCCCCTGAGAGAGGCCTGAACCATATAAAAAAAGACCTCTTGCTCTCTGTGATTGTCTTAGCCATCTCGTTCCGTAGCTCGGCAGGGCCTTAGATGCTATACCACTTGCGAAAAAGGGGCCTTAGGTTGATCCTCATTCAACAAGTAAGCTCGGCGGGGACCGGTTCTCGAATCATCGACAGCTAAGCGCTTCGTGGGGATTGATCGAGTCCTTTCGCGAGGAATTCGAGGATGCCGAACTCAGAAGACAACCTAAGACCTCTGCGGCTTTCGACGACGTGGAGGACGACGACATACTACGCCGGCCGATAGCGCTGGGTGGTCGCGATCCGGAAGGCCACACCGAGTCCGGAGTCTTTCCATGCTTGCGCAGCCGAGAGAGTTTCTCCGCTTGAAGACGTTACTCGCCAACGAGGAAGAATCTAGCGCTTCGCGGCTCGAGCGGCTCGACCTCCCGAAGCGCAATCGAAGGATCGGCACGCTGCTTTCGACACCATGGTGTCGTCCCTCAATCTTGGTACTCCCGCAGCATTAACATGGCGGGAAGGGAGGGGGATCAAGAAGAGCAGTCTCCATCGTTTTCAGACGCCACGGCAGCGATGATGGCAGAACCACCCGGAGTTGTCCGGCAGATCTCTGCAACACGACCACAACCAGTGGCCGGACGTCAGGCCGGAGGCAGAGCTCGCAAGACCCCAGCGAATACCACTCCTGCGAGCACGTGCGCGACCGCCACTCCACTGGCCGCCCCACGCTCCCGAGTGCCGCGAGTGGCCGGCGGCCACCTGACGGCCAGACGCAGCCTTCTGCAATCCTCCAAGCTGACCTGGCGGCCATGGGAGCGGTTGTGGCTAAAACTTGGAAAAACTCGCCGACATAGGGCTCCTGTGGCCCTGGCGGAGAGAGGCCCGAGTGTTTCCGGACCCCAAGTGCCACTCCCTTCGCCAGACTTCGCCGTAGTGCCTCCCAAGTCTCGCCGGAGGCCATGGGGGCAAGGCGGCCGGAGGAGCGTCTCGAGCGGTTCTCGGACGACCTGCGAGCTCAAGGCATGCCCGTCGTCGCCACGAGCGCACCGAGAGCTCGACCTCGGGGCCGCCTTCGTCGCGCCAGCATGGGGGCGTGTTTTCCCGCTTCACGCCGGGCGCGAAGGACCGTCTGGGCACAAATCGCCACGGTCGCCACGCCCGAGGGGGCCGTCGTGACTACCCGGCGTTCGTATGCTGGGCCTTCTCGGCGTCCCTCCGCGACATCACGTGGCCGAGCAAATTCAAGCCCGGCCACATCGAGAGGTTCAATGGAACCCAGAACCCGGATGAGTTCCTCTTGATCTATTCCACCGCCGTCCTGGCGACCGGGGGAGATGGGGGGTTATGGCTAATTACCTCCCCACGGTCCTTGATGGCTCCGCCAGGACGTGGCTCTTCAATCAGAAGGAGGGGTCAATCCGCTCGTGGAGGCAGCTCTGCGAAGCCCTCCGAGCAAACTTCCAAAGTTGTTATACCCGCCCGGACAACGAGCGTGACCTCGAGCGGTTGATCCAAACGGACAAAAAAACTCTGCGGGACTTCGTCCAGAGATTCATTAAGGTAAGGAACTCCATTCCGAGCATCTCGAATGAGGCGGTCGTCCGGGCTTTCAAGTTCGGGGTCCGTGACGTTCGCTTCACGCAAGATCTCGGAGATCACCCGACC